>VWPV01014562.1:0-34912 GCA_013389885.1 Geococcyx californianus | reverse complement strand
AGCCTTTCCCTTGTCCGTTAAACAAGTAACCTTGTCATAGGAGGAGAACAGGTTGGCTTGGCAGGACCTGCCTTTGCTGAACCCATGTTGGCTGGGTATGATCACCCAGTTGTCCCGCGTGTGCTGTATTCTTTAAACAATTCCTTTCAGTTTCCATCATCTACCTCTTGCTACTTGTAGCAAACCACTCTAAATTAGAACAGCTGAACGGAAATGAACTGCCTAGGAACCCAGACAATATATCTTTGTCAATGATTTGTTTTGCCAGCTGATTTAATTCACCTTAATCTTGGAATTGATGGATTCTTGATGTCTTTGAAAATCAGACCCTAACTAATTTTGATTTCAACACTTAAAACTTAAAATTAAAGCGTACAGAATTAAATTAATTTAGAAAAATTTGAATAATTATATGCCTGAGATATCAAAGCAAATCAGTAACAAAGTCAAGAACAAAGCATTGGTCTCTTGAATTCAGGAGCATTGACACTAGGTGGTAGTTGCCACTACTCCTGTCTACAGCTTCTGCTTAACAGGGCAATTCTTCCACTCGGCAGTGTAATTCCTCTTACTTCAAAAAATGTACTTGTGGCCACCCCACCTCACACAAATTTCAAAATTATCATCCAAATATGCAAGTCCATAGCATGGAAAGGAATGGAAATATTGAGCTGCCTGCCTGGCACAGGAGTGATGGAGAACACATGGTGTTTTAGCCCAATCTCTGTTTCATGACTGAATAACAGAAAAGGAGGCATTGTGGTCCCCATGGGCTGTGAGTTGTATCACAGTATCACAGTATTGTAAGGTTGGAAGAGACCTTTGAGATCATCGAGTCCTGCTTATGATCTTACTAGTGTTCAGAGAAAAGTAATCCTTTACTGGCTTCACTGGACCATCAGGCACCTTGCAGGAATACAAAGACATACAATAAAAATTCTGGGACTATAAATGCATTATGAAAAAAGCACTGAAAACTGACATTATATTTATTTTTAAAATATTAAAACTACAACTTTTTTTTTAGAAATAAAGGCAGCTTTTCTTTCATTGGTATCACTTTAAATTGAGCAGAGTGGAACAATGAGAATGGAACAGACTAGGAGCCATCAGTTGTACCATGATATAATGGGCAGTTTGTAGAAAAATTAGACAGTTGGAATTGTTCTTGCAGTGCAATTATTTGGTTCCTTAACATCATTATAGAGCTCTGTAATGAGATTTCGGATACTTTCACCTAAATTCTACTCTGATTTTTTGTATCAAGCAAGTCATCCTGATGTAATGCATACCAGAATCAGACCCTCTACCTTACTATTCCGTTTTCATTAGAGCAATGCTTTTTCCTTCCTAATGATTCTGTCTTTGTGGAGCAATCATGACTAACAGTGTAACAGCTTTTTTCTCGAATTAAATCTTCCTTTATGATGCATACATCTCAGATAAATGTTTGTGGAGATTTTGTTTCTCATTGTCATTGGAGACTGCAAAACTTGGAAACATAAGACAGTTTGTGATAGTCATGGAAATGTAGAGTTTTACAGTAAAGGCCCGTAATTACAACTGGCTTGAGATAGTGAAACTATCACTTTCTTTTTTTCCTGTGTTTTGGTGGATTGTTCAGCACAGCGAGATGAAAGGAAAGGAGAGCCTTCACAGTGTCTGATTCCTATGGTCAACCCAGGAGCTGAACTTTGTGCAATTCCAGAGGAGTTCTGCCAGGTTCCCTGCATCAAGATAAATATCTGGTGGACATCTCTGAGGAAATGTCTCTGCAGTGCAGAGCCCCAAAACTAGCAGCTTTCTGAGGGCTTTGATCATGCAGTGGTTTGGGTTGGAAGGGACCTTAAAAATCATGCAGTTCCAACACCCCTGCCATGGACAGCAGCACCTTCCACTGGATCTGGTTGCTCAGATTCTCATCCAAACTGGCCTTGAACACCTTGAGCAGTGGGTCATTCCAACAAGTTCTCTGAGCAACCCGTGCCAGTGCCTCACCATCTTCACAGTAGAAATTTCTTCCTAACATCTATCTAAATTTATCCTCTTTCAGCTCAAAATCATTACCCCTCAGCCTACCACTCCAGTCCCCGGTAAAGAGCCCCTCCCCAGCTTTTCAGTAGGCTCCGCTTAAACACTGAAAGGCTCCTGTAAGGACTCCCTGGAGCCTTCTCTTTTCTAAGCTAAACAAGCCCAACTCTCAGCCAGTCCTCATTTGGAGGTGCTCCAGCCCTCTGATGGTCATATTCATGGCCTCCTTTGGACTCACTCTAACAGATCCATGTCCATCTTTTGCTGAGGATTCCAGAAATGAACACGGTACTTCAGGTAATAGAAAACTAGAAGAGGATAGAAAAAAAATTACTTGAGGAAAAAATTCTATTTTTCTTTTCTGAAGCATGGGGATTAATTTCAATGAAAGTATGATGAAATTATTATTATTATTATTTCTAATGAAAATGTCAAGTGCTTGAGACTTTTTTCAATAAATAAAATATGTCATCCTAAAGAAACAATTTAGCAAAATATTAATCTGTTACACATTACAGGCTGATGACTTTAGTCATTATAAGTTGCTTTCTGAACAATTGAGTTATTTTATGTAATAATAAACTTTCAAGCATGTTCAATACTTCATAGTTTGTTGCATTGGAGAAACCGTGATATATTGAGACAATGATCTTCTAAGTGAAAAACTCAATAGTTCAGCCTTTGTATGACAGGCCATAACATGCAACAGAAAAAGTAGACAAAGTGTATTACTTTTCAGCCTGTGAAGTTACTCTATTTTTAAAACCATATTTGTCATTGTTTAGTAAAAGGGAACCTAATTCAGGTAGTAAAAACTTTTTCACTTAAAGCAATTGTAAAAAAGACATAGAAAAAGAATATCTAGGATTGAGTATTTCAAGTGGAATAACGTTTTATTCTGGAGCAATTCAAAGATCAACTGCTATGCAAAGGCATTACATCATAACTTTGACTGAGTTTTATAACAATTATTCAAAATAAATTAATCTCAAAATCTGAGCTACAGCTGGAAGACAAATTGGGCTGAAAGACATCTTGCCAGGGTCTCAAGTTGTGTATTATTTCCATTTTGTTACAAAAATTGCCTTTATCATTTTAATACACACAATATTTTCTGCTATTTATCAAGCAAGTTATTATTCATTAGTGTGACATCCATAATTTACTGAAAGCTTTCTTTCCTTCTTCTTTTAGTAGGGAGACCNTCTTTCAGCTCAAAATCATTACCCCTCAGCCTACCACTCCAGTCCCCGGTAAAGAGCCCCTCCCCAGCTTTTCAGTAGGCTCCGCTTAAACACTGAAAGGCTCCTGTAAGGACTCCCTGGAGCCTTCTCTTTTCTAAGCTAAACAAGCCCAACTCTCAGCCAGTCCTCATTTGGAGGTGCTCCAGCCCTCTGATGGTCATATTCATGGCCTCCTTTGGACTCACTCTAACAGATCCATGTCCATCTTTTGCTGAGGATTCCAGAAATGAACACGGTACTTCAGGTAATAGAAAACTAGAAGAGGATAGAAAAAAAATTACTTGAGGAAAAAATTCTATTTTTCTTTTCTGAAGCATGGGGATTAATTTCAATGAAAGTATGATGAAATTATTATTATTATTATTTCTAATGAAAATGTCAAGTGCTTGAGACTTTTTTCAATAAATAAAATATGTCATCCTAAAGAAACAATTTAGCAAAATATTAATCTGTTACACATTACAGGCTGATGACTTTAGTCATTATAAGTTGCTTTCTGAACAATTGAGTTATTTTATGTAATAATAAACTTTCAAGCATGTTCAATACTTCATAGTTTGTTGCATTGGAGAAACCGTGATATATTGAGACAATGATCTTCTAAGTGAAAAACTCAATAGTTCAGCCTTTGTATGACAGGCCATAACATGCAACAGAAAAAGTAGACAAAGTGTATTACTTTTCAGCCTGTGAAGTTACTCTATTTTTAAAACCATATTTGTCATTGTTTAGTAAAAGGGAACCTAATTCAGGTAGTAAAAACTTTTTCACTTAAAGCAATTGTAAAAAAGACATAGAAAAAGAATATCTAGGATTGAGTATTTCAAGTGGAATAACGTTTTATTCTGGAGCAATTCAAAGATCAACTGCTATGCAAAGGCATTACATCATAACTTTGACTGAGTTTTATAACAATTATTCAAAATAAATTAATCTCAAAATCTGAGCTACAGCTGGAAGACAAATTGGGCTGAAAGACATCTTGCCAGGGTCTCAAGTTGTGTATTATTTCCATTTTGTTACAAAAATTGCCTTTATCATTTTAATACACACAATATTTTCTGCTATTTATCAAGCAAGTTATTATTCATTAGTGTGACATCCATAATTTACTGAAAGCTTTCTTTCCTTCTTCTTTTAGTAGGGAGACCATAGTTTTGAAAAAAAAAAAAAAAAAAAAAACCAGGAAAAAAAATCCCTGGTGAAATACATTGAAATCTTTCTCAGGTTGCCAAAGTAAGACCTGATCCTTTCAGCATAAAGTAAATATTTACTTCCCTAACTTTACACTAGTCTGAAATTTCCTAACACTGTCATAGATCATGCAAATATTTCTCTTTATTTTAAAAAAGCTAGAAATGAAGCCTGACTTTAATTGTTCAAAGAATCCTCCTGTTCGTAAGAAGAAATAAAGCTCAACCAGATATTAAAAGACCACAGATTTCTCACTTCATTGCCAAAGAATTTAAGCTGATAATGTCTGTAACAAGACTTCTCTTTCATTAAAATATAGTGGTGAGAGTCAGAACAACTTTTAAGCAACCAATTTTTCTCTTCTATCCTTTTTTTCTGAAAAGTTAACTTTGAAATGAGTAGTTATGAAAGGAGCTGTATATCCTAAAGAAAACAGCAGATAAGCTCTTTGATAATGTATTGAAGATACTTTTAGAGACAGTGGTACTTTGATCACGAATGTCCATTTCCAAAAACTCTCCAGTACTTCACTATATTGCGGTATTAAGCGATAGAGTTTTTTCCTTAACTATTGTACAGTATTCAGTATCTGTATATGAACTGAAAAAAAGATATTGCTGCAGCTCCACCAATTCCTAAGTGTCATTTTTAACAGACATTTGCCTGATGGTTTTGATATGAAACTGTTTACATTTAAACAACTGTAAAGAAAACGCTTGTCTTATTTATGCATATCATGCATTAGGATTTTCAGGAAAGACCCACACAGCTGCGATGGTCTTTAGGGTTTATGTGGCATCACCACATATAGGGTATGTTTATCAGTTTTCTTTTTCTTCACCAGAATGGCTTTGGCACTAGGTAAAGTATTTTGTAAAGTGGGAAATTTCTAAGTTAAGAGCTATGGAGAAAAGAAGTAAGAACAAATCTCAATATAAGATGAATCTCCTTTAGCAACACAGGGAGGACAATGATGGTAAGCAATTATAATGTAGATCTGTTCCAGTTATTCATGGAATTTCATGTTCCCTAAGCCTTCTGACCAGTTCCTATTTGTTATTAGTTCTGATATACATTTCTTCAAAGATGCAACAGTTTCCCTATCTTACACTATACCTGATATTGAAACTGCAGTCTCAAATGGATTGCGATGACTTGCATAGCAGCTTCCAGCTGAGAACTTTGTAACTTTTCTGAAGCAGCATGTGCCTCTGTGTGTGTGTCTGGGGGTGGGCAAATCTATTTAATGCCATGAGTTTTAACATTTTGCTGATACTTAAAGAAGGACAGTACAGGGGACTTAGAGGGACCCTCTGTCTTTGTCTGAAGCCTCCAGAACTGGCGTAAGGAGCCTCTGTGTAAAGATCCACATAAAATCATGCCAAAGGACATCAAGGATGCATGGTGGAAAACTTAGATGATATTCAAACAGACTTCTAGAAGTGCAAAATGTCACTGGGCTTTGAAAGTATTCCTTAGGTAAGTTTCTTCAACAATCACAGCACCTTGTTAGTCAGACATCCTACTTCATACTCTGGCCTGTAATGAGCTGTTTTTTCAATTTTTTTGTTAAAATGAAGCTTTTTATAGATGCATTTTAAATGTTTATCAGTCTAGAACTGTAGAATCTAATCTCTACTGACAATAACTTTATGTCAAGAAATAAAAGCTTTTAACAAAAATAAAAATTATATTGTAACCATCAGATATTTTAGTGTACAGGAAGATGATTTGTTCTGAAATCAGAGTGAAGGATAAGCCACCTGGCAAAAAATGTTCACCACATATCTCCTCTACTATTTAAAAACCTCCTTGAGCTTTATCTTCTTAGTGTCTTGTCTTCAGCCTGTTTTTTCTGGTTCTTCTAAAATATTTATAAACTTAAGTGAGCTATGAAATCTTATTTACAGCAAATGCAGTTTAAAGTCTAGTCTCTGCTGTTGTATCTTGTCTCATTGCACCAAACTAAGTCATTGTTGATAAATTTCAGAAAGCATAATGAGTGCAGAACACACCAGCAAGTATGCATATTTAAAAAATAAAATGTTGTGATGAAGCCCAAGTATGTTTACCTACTTACAAAAGACCAAAAAGTAGAAAAGGATTAATAATGAAGAGGTTTCGTTAAAATAATTGAAATTAAGAGGGTTATATCATATTCAATAATTAGACTTTTCTTTCTTTTCTTAGTCTCAAAAAGTAGCACAATGAAGCTGAAGAGCTAAAAAAAGTAGGTCTAAGACACAGATGAAGAAAACTCAATTAACAGGAATATCTGTTACTCAGTTCACCTAATACTAACCTAGTTCAGCCCATTCCTGAGCAAGGTCTTACAAAGCTTTTTACTACCTCTCCTGACTCTATATCCTGAAGACTTTTTATTTATATGCCTAGGTACGTTTAATAAAATAAGAAAACCGGGGACATTATGTTACTCTCTCACAGGCCTAACTAAGACTACACAAAAAACATAATGCAGCTTCTGTTCATGCTGTTAAAGAAGCAACTTTTACTTTATCTTAGAGCAGGAAGAATACAAGATACAAAATAAATTTACCAAAACATGATATACACGAAATATGCTGCATGTTGTCATATTGAAAAATTACTAGTTCTAGTAGACATAAAGTTTTGTAATATAGAAGGCTTAAGTGTGTTATTACAGGATCCTAGGTTCAAAATGGGACCTTCATGCATGATGAAGTTAACTGTAACCAGTAACTAACATAATCACTGCAGAACAGCTTCAATGAAGTTCATACTTGTAATCAGTGAAGCCAAAGTTGCTAACTCTGAACTATTTGTGCTTCAGTTATTTGGCTGCTTGTCAGCTCAGTATCAAAATAAATCTCATCTCTATCTTAATAGCTGATGAAGAGGAGTAGAAGTATCTCGATATGTTGATATATTAAATATTAAATCTAATGAATAAATATTAAAAAGACTAGGTCTTATGGACAAAGTTCTGTCTGTCATTTAACATTCTTGAAAGCACATTGGCTATACTGAGATGTTATAGTCTGGTGAAAAAAAAGATTTCTATCATTTTGGTAGAGGTGTGTAAAGAATATATGCCAAGTTAAATAAAAGTGAGGTAGTGGGAACTTTTGACACCAACTTATCTAAATGGAAAGTCGTATGAATCCTTTCCAACCTTACAGGACTTAAATTTTGAATAAACTGGACTTCTTAGTAAAAATAATCTAAACAACAACAACAATGGAAAAAAACCCAAAAAAGCTACCATATCCTTTTCCAGAGACTTTATTTCTATAACACAATTGCGTATTTGCAGCTAAGGCAGGATGCAGACTCTGCCATCTGAATAAATGTCACTTACGAAACATCATTCCACATTTTATATCTTCCACAATCGTTTTTTTTTATCTTGCCCATATTACCAACCTGATTAATTTATACAAATAAGAGCATATCTGAGGAATATTCAGCAGGAAAAGTTCATGATAAATAAAGATTCAGAATAATTAATTAACAATGCCTGAGTTCACTAGTCATGAAAAGAAGAATGAGAGCATCAAAATGTTTATTTGGTTAGAGAATGTTAGTGATTTATCAGTGAAGTCCAAAAGGTAAAGCCAATAGTAAGGCTCAGCAGTAGTCTTATAGTTATCTGATGTGATTTTAAACTAAATGGAATACTGTGAGCTTTTAAGAGCAACCATTATGTGATAGGTTTAGTCTTTCTTCTAGTGGAATACCTTTTCCCTACAAGAATCCTTTCCCTTTGAAGTAGTACAAAAAATATCAACAAAAGATATGAATCCGACTTTAGAATTAAATTAAAGATGAAACAGATCCTCACATTGGTAAATGAATTTAAACAGAATTTAAATCAAATTTTCCTAGAAAGTCAGGCAATGTTCTATAAATACATCCAGCATAGCGACATTAGCTAAAAACATTAAAAAAATTAATTTCCAGTAAGTTCCGAGATTACAGATATCCTCTTTTACTACATGCCACTTTTGTTTTCATTTTTTAATTTCCTTCTGCCTGCAAGAACCTTTGCAACAATTTTGATTTCAATGTTGTATAAATATTTAATTTTGTTGTTAAAAAGGAAGATTATTTTCATCACTAGTTTGCTATTGTAAATTCTCATCCTTCCTTCATAATCCATGAATTTTCTGTCTTCAAGAATGTCATTCCTCCAGTCTATGCCTCTGACAAAGCACATCCTTTTTTTTTTTTCCAAACTTCTGTCTATCTAACAATACCTAGCTACTGTTTGCATTTGCATATAAACTGCGTTTTTTTAGATCTGATAGAAAACTCTCCATTATAAATCTAGATCTGTAACTTTGGTCTGCTAGACATTTTCTAAGTTATAACACTGCAACAGCAACAAAGATACAATATTTATTCCACTTTTTTATATTAATATTCTATAAAAAATATTTTCTTTTATTGTTGAAATGTAAAGTCAGAGAGGAATTTCTATTATATTGAATAATAGAAAAAGAAATATTCTTTCATGTCAGCTGTTGTTTTGGTCCTGTCATAGCTAAGCTGAACTGCACATGGTTAAATAAAGTTGCACATCAAGTGATTCTCTTGAACACATTGCCATATTCTGCCAAACACAATCTGTTCAAAGTGAAATGACTGGTGTACATTTCCCTATCCTGTCTAAACTAAATGTTGCTGTGAGAGGTGTATTACCATTTTTTTGCATTGCTGCTGGTAGAGGTAAGCATGTTTGTCAGTAGAAAGTGGACTGGTGTGAATAAAGGTGTGGTGGATGTGCTGTGTTCATGCTCAAGATAAATCATATGTGACCAAAATCGCTTTAATGGATATTTCATGGACATTCTTTGAGGAAACTGAGCCTTGGGTTTATGTTGCAATCAGACCGATTCATCTCATATTCCAAGAATGGATGAAAAGACAGCCGTTCTGGTCATCCTGTTGTTTGATCCTTTTGAAGTCAAAACAGAAACATTTAAGAATTTTTTTAAAAAAATATTTAAATTGAAACCACCTAAAGTGCTTAAAAAGCTGAAATCAAATTGGAAACATGACATATAAAAAAAGATTAAAAAAGAATTGGCTAGTTGGTGTTCTATTCTTTTTGCTATGTATACCTCTGCTAGATTTACCAACTACTATCACACCTTTACATTATGATCAGATATAATTCTTCACAACAGGTTATTTGCTTCAATACAAACACATGGCTTCTCTGTGCAAAAATTTCTTTGTTGATGTGCATGTCAGGAATTTGTCAGAAGAATTGTTTCATATAATCTAAATTTTTTAATTGAGACAGACACCTGACTAATATTTTACATAAGATATATGTAATTGTCTGAGAATTGTTCCTTTGGGAGAAGATATACACAAATGTTCCATCCGTTTTACCAGTTCAGCATCCCAGTGTCAGCAATTTGAACACTTAAGGATCACTAACAGAATGCCCAAATATATGTTTGCATCTTAATCCACACCTACGTTTCAGCAGTTATTACTATGCTTTTTTTTTTCACCTCCATCCGCAATGTCGCTTCTATCTGAATAGAGACGTGTTGTTTGCAGAGAAAGGAAGTCTGGTTCAAAATTAGAGCAATATGTCATTCTCTTATTATTGTTTACTTCATATTTCTTCCACTTTGTGTTCCTTCCATTTTCCATTCTAAATGCAGCAAAAATTTGAAATTAACTGTGCAAGTTACTACAGTTACTTCAAATATGCATGGGTCCGAAAAGAGTATAATGCAAAAAAAAAGGGTACATGAGAGACTACCATATACACAAGGAAAGTGGCATAGTCAGTTACTAATTGCTCAGTCAGCAAGTATAATGAATGGCCATTGTGGTTATTAGTTGTCGATTGCCTTCTGAGCCTCCATTCAATGCCATGTCAAGCAAAATTATTGTAGCAATATAGCAAAACTAATTACACAGGGATAACCACATTGGTGGACAAATACTGTTAACGTCATCTAGTTGGAACAAGCTCAAACTTTACAAAAAGGATAACAAAGTGCGAATTTACTTACACTTGCAAAAATCAGAAGGTAATTATATGTTATTTAAAAGCAATTGTGCATTGTTAGTATATTTATTATACAGTCAGTGCCAGAAAGGAAAACTGGAATGCAGTTTTTCACATAATTATTTTTTCAAATGAAATAAAAGTGCTGATCTGCAAATTCAGTTTTGAGACTTATTTTCTTCTAATTTTCATAAGAATGTAAACTCATCATCATTTAGGTAGTCATTACTGTTTTATGTAAATACAGATTAGTGATGACCCAAAAGCACTTCGCAAGTCAAGTTTTCTGAATGGTGGTGATCTTTTCACATTTGCAGTTTACATAAGAAATTTTTATAGCTGCACAGTTTGCAAAACAAATTTTTATAGTTACACAGTTTATATCTGTGTTGCGTGCCCTCCTCCAAAATCATTGCAAGTGAAAATCAAATAGCTTTGGATGGCAGATTTCAAATAAATGTGAAATTAATTATAGAATAAAATTAGTTCCAAATCTACAGGAAAACTGAATTTACTACTCAACATATCCACTCAGTTACTGTGTCGTATGGGAGTTCTGCCTATGACTCAGTTTCTGTCTATCTGCTTCATTATAAAACTCCAGAAGGTTTCAGAGACATCTTCCTTTGGGAACTTGAGAGAACTGTTGTTTTTTACAGGCAAGTAGAAGCAAAAAAGTTGGACTCTTTATTTTTCAGATGGCTCTGTTTTCTCCTTGATGTTCCTACAAGAAAGGTACTGATTGGAGGGTGCCATGCTGTAGCCCAGCAGATGGGCAACGACCATGGGAATGGTGCGTTCCTAACCAGAGACCACATAGAAAAGAGAAAAGTTGCATCTGCAAGGCAAATAGGCTGGGCATTGTTTTACTCATGGGAGGTGGTCAGTGATTGCCTTCTCATAACTTGTTTTGTTTTCTTTCATTCTTATTCTACTTCTCCACTTATTGAAGAATTTTTGTCTTGAATCTCAAATTTTATTGCTTTTAAATCTTTCTTTGCTTTTCCCCTATCACTTGGGGAACCCAGGGAGAGTGAGCAAGAAACTGTATGATTCTTACTAACACAGCTAACCCACAACAGCACAGCCAAATGAAAACCTGTGTCAAATTCCAATGTCTATATGTAATTCCCAGTATTTTCCTACATTCAGAGATATCAGAGATTCGGAGATGGCTGCAAAAGCCATTGAAAATCTTATTCAAACACCTGTAGATCTATGGCTTCTCATCTGCTGTGGAGCTGGAAACTCAGGTTTTAAACCTCTCAGATCTCTCTTTTCTATATTGTGAAACACATTTAGATGATAGAAGGATGGGATAATGAGAAAGCTCACCTCCATGGTGCGTAATGAGTGTTACTAATCCACAGTGCTTATTCTGTACTATGTTATTTGTTTTTAACCACTGTTTTTCACTCCAGAGGGTCAATATTCTAGGTTTGGTCTTCAGTAGATGAAGGATAATGGATGAAGAGACCAAACTAATATAAAAGCTAACACAGGGACCTCTAATAATGGGGTTTGGGGTTTTTGTGGGGTTTTTTTGAAGACCTTTTACAGTTTTTAATAATAATTATAAAGGCTGAATTACAGTTATTTAGTTTTCAGCAGAAGTTATAAAGTTCTGGTTTGTGAGAACTGCTGTTTCAGGTAGCAATGGAATAGCAGCTCTATTATTAAATGAATGTCGTGTTCTTATGCGTGAAAATAATTTCCACGCTAGAGATTAATGAAGAAGAGTTGGTGGCTCCATGAAAAAAAAGATAGATTTTGAATTACAAAATATTACCTGGGTCAGTTTGAACACAGCAGAATTGATTGTCATCTGAGTACCACCTGGATGTAACAAAAAAGGGCAGCTGAACCTTTATAAACTTTTCTTCAAAGAAACATAACATAGTGGAAATCTGTGGTAAAACCTACTCCTGTGAAAAATTCCTTTCATCTTAACTGTCTGTCTTTCTCCTCTTCATCAATAAAATCCCTCTGTGAGAACATGAAACCTGTTTTGTGAGGAGGTTTTACACTCTAGTGTAAGGAATTAAAAGCAAGGCTGATGAAAAAATTCAGAAGATAGCGTAGATGAGGTAAAGAGCCAACAGGCTCTTTTTTTCACTGAGAAGGGAGAAGCAGGTAGCAAGCAGAGAGAAAACTGGTTAGTAATGAAAGCAGAAAAGAAATAAATTGTGGAATGTGGTTGTAAATGACATGAGAGTTTAATTTGAAGTTGAACTGATGGGATGATCTTGAAATATTTAAAGGAAAACCAAAACAGGAATTCCCCACTATGGTCTCAAATCATATTTGTATAATTTCAATCACATAAGATGTTTGAAGTGTAACTGAAGATTTAATTCACATGCACATTTTCTCAGTCCACAATCATGGAAATCCATAATCATGGAAAATTTTTATGTCATCTGAAATGAATACTGTTTCCATATTACTTTCAGTGTTTATTTGGAGGTTATTTTAAGGTCAGCTTTTTCGCGTCCAGTGTTTTCTTTAACATGTGAAAACAAAACCAGAATTGGAATATTAGGGAAAACAGCCAAAATAGACATAACTAAAAAGCACGCAAAGACTAGAACAGGAATTCACCTCTGCAGTTAAAACAAAAAGCAAACAAACAAGTGTTCAGTGATTAAGTTCACTTCAGATAAGCATAGATAAATTCAAATAAATTGTCCTTTTACAAACAGCAAATCACTGAAAATACTTTGTGGAATTGCCAAGAAACATTAAGTGCTTTTGGTTTTGCCATTGCCTATAACATCATACCCTGTCTGTAAAGCTGAATAGAGGTTTAGACAGGAAATAAATTCTAAACTAAAATTTTTAACTCAAGTTTAAGTATTCTGAGTTTTCAGCAAGAATTCTTAACATTTTTTATCTCCATTTAGCTCTCTTTAACACTATCAGCTTATAGCATAATATAAGATAAAAAGCCTATAAAAATGTTATCTTTTTTGCTCAGTGTTTAAATTAGTAACTACATCAAAAGAAAATCCTTTAGCTGAATTTGAGTAGGGTAGTGAAAAGGTGAAATCAATGAAACACTAAAAGTTGCAATCTTGATGTCACATTTATGGCTTCATCACACAGATCCCCAGGCTCATCATTCTCTTCATTTCTTTGTTAATGGAATAGGCTTGAGCAACAGCTTTTCTGCATTGTCATTTGAACTGGTGTATTTTATGGTATAGCTTTGTAATGACCTCTAGTTGTTATCATGGTTATAGCAGTAGTGGAATCTATGGTATGATGCCATTAACAATCTATATGAAATCTGTGCACTCAAGGGCAGTTCAAAGCCCTCAAAACAACAATAATTCAATTGGTTATTTGTAGCCATTTTGATTTTTTTGTAGCAGCTTTGATTTTTTTGTGGTAAATGTCACAGAATAAAGTTGCACATTGTCAACATCCCACAGAGGAACAGGAGTGGGTATGGATCACACCATTCTGAAGAAAGTCTTGAAGCTGATCAGGCCTTCCACTGCCAATGAGATAAAAAGATGCATCTGGAAGAGCTTTCATCCCAGTTGAGGCTAGGGAAAAGAGAAAATTTCATCAGGAAAGTCCATGAACTGTCACACAGAAACCAGGCAGGACTGTGATGGAAAACCAAAACAAGCATGCATGGCAAGGCTACTGAATGGAGAAAAATAGCACACACGTGCTTAGTATGCAACAGTTGTCAGCCCTGAAACGCTGGCTGCTTTACGATTTTGTATGTGTTTTTCTTTTCATAGTCTGTGCTTTTCTAAGTACTACATTTTAAACCAAAGCTCAAGAGACTGAAGCCAAGCTGGCTGTGCAGGGCACTGGGAATTTCTGTAGGTTATTGAGAATGTCATAGCATAAGAGTATGACCAGGGCTGCACAGAGGGCACTCAGGGGGGAGAGAAAGTGATTTTATGCAGCCCCAATTAAAAATAAACACATGGGTCTGATGATAGGACTTGAACATTGCAGTCTTGGGAGAATTTTGAGGCTACTGCAGAACATCATCAAGGATGTGACAAGACTAACAAAATGTACTTTCAACCTTTATAACACACCTGGCATTGCTTAGCTGACATTTAATGACACCAGATGTATCTCTTGTGATTGATTTTTATATTCAGCTTCCTTAACTGGAATATAAGGAAAAAATTCCTACAGGTAGAAACCAGTCTGAGGCATTAGAGTTTAACTGCCTCCTCCCTTTCGCACAACTTTCACTAAGAGATATGATCAAAACTAAATCAATAATGTTGCTGTTTATTCCCGTCAGTAACTTGGTAACCACCTTGTGTACTTACTGTTCCTAATACATAGCTTTCACTAAATTATATGTAACAAAATAACAATTTCTCAATAACTACAGTGGAATGAATTATATATGAAATGGTGTAATATATATGAAGGTGTAGGGACAATAAAAATTAATTTAGTTGTATGAATATCTTTCAACTTTTGGATTTAGTGATACTTACTGCTGTGAAAAGCATTTAAAATTATGAAATATACTCTCTCAACCAGGTCACCATGGCCACTAATTGATGACTTGCAGGTTTTTGTGGATCTCATCTCTCTGCACTTCCTGTCTCATAATTTGCTCATTATATTGTCTTGCCAGCTAAGTATTAGTTAAGACTATCATACACTTTGAAATGAGGAAACAACAGTGAAATTATGACTACTGACACTATTTGAGGTCCTGGCTTGCTTCGGTTCAATTAAGACTGATTTAAACACCGCATAAGTTCATTTTTCCTGCATATCTGTATGCAAATCTGAGAGTTTTTAACTCTGTAATGGACCTGCAAAGTAAGACATTGGCATTACAACTGTGATAAAGCATTGAATTAAATGACAACATACCATTTGAGTAGCTTAGAAGCACTTGAATTAAAACCATAGCTATAAAGGTAAGAGAAGCACTTCATACTTCTTGATTTCTGTCATCTTTTGAGTTTCCCTACCTCACTTCTTTAAAATCTGAACTCCAAAATTTGGGTTCTTGTTTCTTTCATATCTTCTATCCTTTTTTTCCTATTTCAGACTCGACATATGTGTATGTATGTATTTCCAAAGCTCTGTACTTCTAGTAGGCTTTCTACTATAGGCAAAATCGGTATTTAGTGTTGATCAAGATATCATTCTTGTTTCATCCTCTGAAATTCAATTTTTGATTAACTAATTGTATGTGGCTAAAAGCTGGTTATTAAATAATAATTCAAGAAAAGAATAAAGAATTTAAAATAGAGTGAAAAAAAATAGTATATACTCATCCTTCTCACTTCTGACTTACAAGAGACTGGTAGGCTCCAAATACAGACAAACACTGGTCTTTTCTTATTCTTAAATGTCTACTTTTAAACCAGGAAACTTTCAGTGATGTCTTTATTCAGTAATGGACAGCAGCTAATTCATGAGACGCATGCCAGCAACAGCAGCAAAAACCCTCTTATTTTCTTTTTCTTCTGCAGATACACTCATACTTAAAGGGGTACCTCACTTGGATGAGGAAGGAAGGAAATCTCCTCATGGGGGCATCAGTCCTCATGGAAGTCACTTATTTCTACAGGTGATGAAAATGTGAATGTTCCAAGAAAAATGTCTGGAATATATTTCAACCGTTTGCTGTTCATAAAACATTTAACTATAGTTCTCCACTGGTGGACACCAAGTGTCTTTTAGTCATGTGCATTAAATTAAATAAAAATATCTTGGAAGACACTACAACAGATGCAAGAATATCTAGATTTTACTTCTTTAAGATAGAGTTTGATCATTTTACTCACTTTAAATCAGTGTCAGTGTCAGTAAAGAAAAGATCAAAACAGAGATGATTAAGCCTACAGTAATGAAAGCTGAATAGCCAACACGTATTAATCTAGATGAAGGGGTTTTATCACTTTGTAGGAATTTTTCAAGACTTAATATTCTAGTATATAAATATATGCAAAAATAAAAAAGGTAAAGATGATCGGAAATGATTAAAATTATAATTGGGAAAAATATACATTTTAGCCAAAAATGGAAACTGGAAATGAAAGAGCATTGGATTTCTACAATGCTGAGTATTTGTTATTTATGTTGCAAAAGCTGTCCACTTAAAACATGCTGAAATAGATTCAGGAGAAAAAAAGAGACATGCAGGCATTTTAATTTCTATTTAGATACTTTGAAACAATTTGAGCTATTTCATTGAAGCTAAATTGTCCTTGTATCTTAAACCTTTGTAGCTATTTCAAACATTTGGAAATCACTTACTCTGTTTCTCTCTCAGACACTTATATTCATCTACAGTTTTTCAGGTGTTTTTTTCTCTGTTCCTCACAGTCCACGTTGATGCAAACTTTACAAGAATGAGATCCAAGTTGAACAGTTAGCCCTATTATGAGTATATTAGTTTTTCTATGAAGAGACTGTATTACTTGTTGTTAAACCTAAGAGGACTAGCTAGCTGTTTAAGTCTGAAAATCAGAACCATACTTTGGAGTATTTAGACAAAAATAATTTAGAAGCTTAAAGGCTATCATTTTGAATAGACTTTAAAATTAGTAGACTAACTTAAATTAATGACAAACTTCAAGGCTGTGAAGACCAAGGACACATGCAAACGAACACTTGATTCAATCTCTCTGTTCTTGTCTAAAGAATATCTTTTTGTAATTTCATACATGAACATTTTTAATAAAAGGTTTTTTTAGTATCTTGAACGATATATTAATTACAGTACAACTATGACATCCAGCAAGGACATACCAATCTTTGGAATGGTGAGAAGTAAGACTCAGGTTTTTTCCTTCCATCAGACATAAAATTGTGTCTTCCTTCTCTCAGCGTAAAAATACAAACAAACAGAAATTCTTTTTTTTTTTTTTTTTTTAAAAAGTCGTTTTCTCTATTTCTTACGGTTTATTTGCCATCCATGGAATTGTTTTCTCATCTTCACCTACATCTCAAGGGTTTCTGGTACCCCATAAAAGGCAGTCAGCCAAGCCTCCATGGCAGCGTACTTGAAAACAAAATTACATGATCCTCTTTTGCTTTAGGCTGTAGAAATTTTTTTAGAGATTCTTCTCTTGGGCTGTAGTAGGTGGAGGTGCAGAAGAGACAGAGAGCTCCTTTCTGAAGCCTACACTGCTCTTTTATATTAACACCCACTCCTGTCACCTTTTAGTTCACATAATCACCCCATACTTACCCAAAAGTCAATTCTGAATTGCTATACATTTCAGAAAGCTCTTGAAGTAATATTACTACAAGTAAGTCTGCTATGTGATGATAAGGTGATACCTTAGCTAATTTTCACTGGTTTTCTGCTTCCTGTTTCTTAGCACAGCTTCTCTGTACTATATTGATCAAACCAGTGTCTTTCAGCACCTTACCCTCTATTATCACTTCTCTACAAAAAAGAGTCCTTTTGCTCTTTTTTTTCCTCCATTTTGACTCACAATGGAAAAAAGAAACTTGAACACAAAATATTAAAACATATGACACACAGAAGCAAAATTCATAACTCATGGAGAGTTATAAAGCGGGTATTTTTAATCGGCACCATGTGCAAGGGGGTTGTCTCCTCCTAACTGGCACGACCAGAAAACAGAGGGCTAACCATCTATCATACCTAAGCATACATATTCATTAGATTTCCAAAAATAGATTGGGTTAATACAATTAGTTCCAAGAAATCATTATCATAAGTTCCCTTCCACTTGCACCTGCGCACTGTTCCTCGTTGGTATTTAGGAGGTAGGGGTCTTTAAGAGGAAGGCTGGAACTCTCCTTCATGTTAAAGTTTTCACCTCTTCACAGGGACAGTTCCATGTTGTCACCGTGCCAAACCATCATACCAGTTAAAACTGGTAATTTGCAGAAGACTGCACCTTCTTATCTCACAGTCCGGTTCCTTACTCCTTATCTTGGCCTGGAGAAGTGAGACACAACCTTGTACTGGCAGGAGCTAATGAAAAATAGTAAGCTATTTTGTTTCACATACTTTTCCTCATTTAAACTTTACACAGTATTTTTCTAGAGGTCTTTAAATATAACAACAGGGACATGAATGAAGTGCTAGTATTAGCACCAATGATGTTGCAATCAAATAAAATTCTGAAAAATGTTAAACCACAGAAATTCATACAGTTATGGGAATGAAAATCTGACAGAAGTTTCATAGGAGATCATGGGGAAGAAAAAGTCCAGTCTCCAGTACACAGTTTCCAAGGATAAATATCATCAAGAGAACTTAACACAGAGATGCAGAGTTTAATTTCTGGACAATCAGATGTGCTTGTGCATTATTTTGACTCATTATGAGATATTTATTTGAACTAAACATAAAAAAGAAAATCTGTTTCATGTTATGAATTATGCACCCACAATGTTATTGTTAGAGTACAAATGTCTAATTTTTCAATGCACTATGAAAGTTCCAACTTGGCCAACTACTGACTGCCTCTGTACTGAGAAAGACTAAGAAGGAATAAGATCGTGGAGTGACTAAATCAGGACAAAAAGTGCAATTTGCAATGCTACTGGAGATGAGGGTCTTAGTAAAATGTAGGAGAAAACATAATGCTATGAGAACAAGGATCAAGACCCAAATATCAGTAGAACATACAGTTAGAGAGGACTACATATATACAGCTTTTAATATTAATGGTATTATAGGTTTTCCATGGGGATCTAAAAGTCAGTGATTTTTCTATTATATTTCCAAGTATTAACAAGTAAGTCAAAGAACCCAGTACTTCAAGAAAACTAAACTATTTAAAGACAGCACCTGAGAAGATTATGAAATATTGTATAAAATTGAGTGAGGGCTTTATGTCCCTAAGTATGCATGAGCTGGTACCTCTCAACAGATTTTAAAGGAAAAGATTGCCTCACTACTTGTACAGCACTTATACTGCATTAGTCCCATTCTCTAGGGAGGAACCTCTGTTCCCAGATACACAACTTAGCTGCTGGAATTCTCCCTCTTTTGAAGCATTACGGATTAGGTAGAAGTAGACCCAGGCACAGGGTGTGTTAGGCCAGTGTTCCTATGATTCTGAAATCTCTCAGACATCTGGCAAATATTCCTCAATTGCTCAAAATTAAATTGACTGACAGGTCTGATGTCAGCAAGGAGTTTTGGACTGGAGTTTCACCTCTTAAGGTTGTTGCCAAATGATTTCTTTCTTGTTCTGAAATCTTGGATACTGTTAAAGACTAATGTCTCCTCAGCTTTTTCACTGTTATTTCAGAATCATAAATTCTGCTCTTCTACCATAATTTTTGAAAGGTTGAGATGTGATATTCAGAGGTGGTGGGATTGACCGTGCATTAACAGATCTACTGTTTCAACACACTACATTGCAGAGCAGTGGACGGCTTAACCCACACTGTGATAAGCCACTCTGCCAGTGTGGCAGAGCCAACTGAGCCAACCTGCAGTAGTATAAAAAACGCAGATGTTCTGCAAGCCTTTCTAAAACTCCAGCACTTTCAAATATTCTCTAAAGTGAAGTACACATCAGTAGAGAGAGATGTGTTTCAGCCTTCCAGAATGCCTAACATATGAATGAAGCTGAAATTTTTTCAGTGAAGTGCATTAGTAAAGATACGTTGCAAATTGATATCCATAGTACTTGTTATCTTAAAAAAAAGAAGTCAGACAACTTTACACACACTTAGATTACATGTGCAATGTTTTAAATTATATCAAGAAATATGAATGTGCAATCTCAAGAAAAGNAAATATTTTAGGAATAAATCATCAGCAAAGGATTTTGTGAAAGACGTATGTTCAAGAAAAATAACAAGAAAGATGAGGTTTTCCACATAAGAAAGATCAGAAACTTAAAACTCATAAAAACCTCGAAATGAAGGGAAAGGACATTATTTTACTCCTTCAGGCAGATCCGTCTAGCATATGAAGACTTAGCTGAGTGGTCCTGAAAAAGCTTCAGTGATATAAGAAGGTAGTTGGTTGGTTGAAAGCTACAGCAAGATCAGTGATAATTATTCTTGTGACTAATTCACTATAGAGTTTTCATACTGGATGGAGGTAAATTTGTCTTAAAGTAGGATAATCAAGAGCTATCATTTTCAATATTTTCTCCCTTTTCTAAATTTAAGAGGCATTAAATGTAGTGTACTATAGTCATAACAAAAGACAAAAATATAGCATTTATATGGCTCATTTGCCGTAAATTTAACATATTTATTCTACAAACATAAATAAGCTTTTTCAGACCACTGGCCCTATGCCATAAGAATAGGACCACCATCTTCAGCATGGTTAAAACCAAGTGCAACATTTTCAAAATGGAAGTTCAAATGTCAGTTGAATGACATTTGAATTCTTCTGAGGAATGTGGGATGCTGAGCTGATTTTCAGTGACGAAGATATATAGGTCAGCTTTTGAAAACAGTTTAATTGAGCAAAGATTTCCTAAAATCGTAGATTCTACTAGGTTCTCATGTCTTTTAAGAGTCAATAGAGCTTGGATTTAATTTAGTTGGCCATTTTTGAAGATTTTGCTACAAACATTATAAGACTGAAATGTAAATATTGGGGGCAAGAATAATTTTCCCAGACAATTTTCCCACATAAAGGAGTAGAATTTGTTTCTGTGGCTATTGAACTAAAAATGTGTTTGCAAGATCAAAAAAAAAAAACCAAAAAAAAACCAGAAAGCATTTTAGACATTTTTCACTTCTTGTACAAAAGGTATTTGTCTCCAGTAAAGTAAGGATTTTTAAATTTAAGTTTATCTTCTATTCGTGTAAGTCTGGGAAGCATCCAATCTATTATAGCTGCATTTGTAGCATTTATTCCTTTCTAGACAGAAAAAAATTTGACAGAAAAAAAGTTACATCATTAAAACAGGTTAAAATAAGTTAAAAAATTGGACTTGTAAACGTTAAAAATATATGAAAATAATTTGTATTTGCAAAGAAATTATACCACATTCTGTCAAGTTACTTTATTTCAGCTTTTTTAACATAAAACCATGAAAAATAATGCAAATTCAGGGGAATCACTATTTCTTAATACATAAATTTCCTTGAGAACAAGATAATTAATGCTTGCCAGATATGAAATTAACACGTGCAATACTATGGCCTTTTCCTCTTGATTAGAGATGTATTGATGTAGTTAGCAACATTGCTATCTTATGTTACAGATAAATATGCAAGTATAAATTTGTTGTCAGTTAGTAGCACAAGGAATTTGCAAGCATTATTAATTAAACTGGTTAGCTCTGTAAGCCAAAATTCTAATTGTAGAATGTATACTTATAGATTGAATGATTTGAAGAACTGCTGAAAATCAGGAATAATTTAGAATAATTGACATGCTTGAGAATTTTGAGAGATGCTTACAGTCAAATTGTCAAGAAAAAAGGGGAAAATCAATTATTTGTTGTGTGTTCTTGCTTGAAATCTGTAATTTGCTAAACATTATATCTGTGAAGCAAAGAGAAAGAGACTAATAGAAGAGGGTACAGAAAAATTACAAGAAATGAGAACAAGAAGAAAGAAACCCGTCTTGTACCAATCTTCAGTACAGACGTAGTATTTCCTGTCCACAGACCTGGGTACAGGTAATGCCTGGGTTTGTTATATAGCACAAGTACTGAATCACAGTGAGAGAAAAAGTATTTCTTTCCAAACACTGTTAAGTAAAAACTTTGCAATGCCGTCAGTTCTATAATTTTGTAAGAGTGATTTTGCTCAATTAGGTTTTTAAAACTTGATAAGAGTCTATAATATTTCAATTTTATACTCTGTAGATTTCTAAGTGAATTTTATAGGATTAAATTTTTAAACTGGGTCAGTATGAGTTTGATGACCAGCATTAGGTACCTACAGAGACAAACTTGCTCATTCAAATCTGCTCAACAGAGAAACAAATGAATAAAAATAGAAATTTAAATTAATGTTGATTAGTCATCCATTATGTTTCCTTAAAAAATAATCTGGAAATTAGCTTTCAGTAGTGGGGCAATATGTAACCATGAAGAAGTCTGAATGAGCCTGAATTTGTAAGTGGTTGAGTATTTTATAAAACAGGTAGAAGCAGATAAGTCTTTTATAAAAATTAATAAAAACCAGAATTCTGTGCATAAGTACTTATTTTTATAGAAGATGTATACTCTAGCTCAGACCTGTGGTTCTGTTTAGAAGATGGTTAAAAGGCTTTAATCTCTTTTCTTCACCTTTTTCGTAAGTCTTTCTGTATTTATGTCCAATTTCATGAAATTTACAGAATCAACAGTGGTGTGGAATTTTACTTATTCTACAGGATAGTTTTAGTTGCATTAATATCGTTTTCATGTTTTGTTTGTGACTGGGAGATGGCAGGAGATGGCGGGAGATACTCTCCCTCTACTCTGTTCTCATGAGATCTCCCCTGAAGTACTTCATTCTGTTCTGCAGTCCTCAGCAAAGGAAGGGCATGGATCTGTTGGAATGAGCCCAGAGGAGGACCACTAAGACGATCTGAGAGCTGGAGTACCTCCCCTATCAGGACAGGCTGAGACATCGTGGTTGTTCAGCTTAGAAAAGAGAAGACTCTGGGGAGACCTTATAGCAGTCTTCCAGCACTTAAAGGGAGCCTACAAAAAAGCTTCTGAGGGTCCTTTCATCAGGGAGTGCAAGGACAGGACAAGGGGTAATGGTTTTAAGTTGAACAAGGGGACATTTAGAGTAGATATTAGGAAGAAATTTTTTACTGTGGTGTTGGTGAGGAACTGGCACAGGTTGCCTGGAGACGTCATGGATGCTCCATCCCTGGAGGTGTTCAAGGCGAGGTCGGATGAGGCAGTATGATAGTGAAGTGGATTATTTCATAAAAACAAAAAATATATCCACACATTTATAAGTAAAGTTATAACCGATGGAATAAAAATGCACTATCTATAAAACAAACAAAAATGTTTGCATCCTGTGGGATAAATACAACCCCTGCAGATCGTGCTTTAAAGTTCAAGAAAGGATCACCAAGGACTGATGTAATCATAGGTTTTAAAGTGCTTTATCTTAGTTTACGGTTTCTTTTCCCAGCTTTGAGAGAGAGGAATGCAACTCTTGCAAGATTAACACTTTAAGTAAGTTTCTTCCTTAATTCAAAACCACACTTATACAATATTCAAATCCATAAAAGATCTCTCTATCATATCGGGATGTTTATCTCTGCTTGTAAAAGCTGAAACAGCTAGAAAACACAGTGAGTTATCTACTGAGTAACCCAGAATGTTTTGCGAAGCCGTATTCTCTTGATTTCTGTGCTTCTTATAGCCCTGCTTTCCACATGTCTCCAGGATCTTCAGTCTATGATCTCTCCTCCTCACTTCTGCAATTTTATTTTAAGGGATAAAGCAACACCAACTGCAGATAGCACAACTTACTACCTTACAAGGGAAAAGCTAACTGTCTCCGGTATTAGAATTAGGGTCTTTTGGCTGAAATACTGAAAACTAGGCACAAGTTTAAGAATTTTGCTGAATTGAATCATATATAAAATTTGGCTCTACAAATGTTTAGTATTCGTGAATATCATTAATGAAAAAAAATTTATGGTGGACAAAAAAATGAAATTCTTTCAAAATCGAGTGAAGAAAACCTGCTTTTTTATTTAGTAAAGAAAGAAACGTATCCTTCATAGTATCATGACATATGTGATATGAAAAACTCATCTGTAGAAACTTCCAGCATCTGAGAACCAACTCTTCTACATGTATACTAAAATTTTCATTTATAAAATTCTATCTAAATCTACAGTTGTTCCGCTCAGAGTATGTGTTTTCCAAAGTACCAGTGAAAGTAGTTTTAGCCAATTATTTACCATAAAAACCCATGAAGTTCTTGCTGATAACACTACAATTTATGCTCAGTAAGTTTTATTTACAACAGCAGAGATATTTGCTGTATTTGCTCAGTGTTTTCAGTTAGTGTCACTTTCTAGTTACATATTTTAAAGTTCAAATCAATTCATGTTGATATAAGTGTTTCAATAAATAAAAGTTCCATGTAACAAAAAGGGTAATTAATGAAACTATTTATGGTTAATAATATTTACAATTTGGCTCTCAGAAATTAATGGGCTTTTTTTCTATAACTGTGCACCATTATGCAATAAAATACGTACAGAACTTTCACAGTACTGAATAATCTTTTTTCCTAGATAACTGGCTTCTCAGACTTTTTTTAACCTTAGAGAAAATGAAAGTATCTTTCCTTGGAATTTAACAAATTGTTATTTTTGCTGATAGTTAAGACACAAGTTTCAAAAAATCAAATCCATGGTAAACATTTTACTCCTTCCCGAGGCTTGCATCTGCTGAATAGATTCATAAAGAGAGGTATATTAAAGTCTAGGAATATTTAATCTGGAAATGCTCACTTGTTAAACTAGTGATATTTTATCTTTAGTTTTCACTACTTGGAATGAGACACTTCTTCCAGAGTTTCTTCAATGCATGAAAAATACTTCTTCCATTTCAAATAAAAATTATATGTCTTTACCACTATTGCTATCATAACTGCCCCAATGATGAAGACTAGGTTCTAAGTGACGACTTTCTTCTTCAGCTTGCCCCAAGAATTTTATTAGGGTCAGTTTCGGATGGACAGGGAAAAAATTGTCAATGAACTGTTCCTCTATATTTTTTTGATTATCTGCAATTAACTAAAAGTACCATAAAAGAAGCTTTTTTTCTTAATCCTTGGGATCCTTACATTTCATTATGTAAGGTACTTGGGGCAGAATTATGAAATTCCACACCTATGACCTAATTAGAGAGGCATTTGACTTGTCAACGTATTTATGTTAATATTATAACCTTGGCAAAAAAATCTCCATATTCACAGTAAGCAGAACTGTAATAAGTTCAGTAAATATTTTCTTGAATTATCAGAGGTTTTTCATGCTTTATGCTCCCTTATGTTTAGGTACAGCAGCATATCTCATACCCTATACCTTTACTTGCCTCAGAGAAAATCATATTCTACATAAGGAAATACGGTTGACATGTTTATACTTTCCTGATATGAATCTCCTCTGCAGATGAACTTAAGATTTATAAATGCTCTGTATAATAAATGCTTCTTGTTGAAGCTATGCAATAGAAAAATTCAACCAATATAGAGCAAGAATATCCTGAGGTGATACAAATAGGAAGGTGGCACAAGGAAATACAGAGTATTAGAGAACATCTTTTAAGAAATATAAAGGGAGATTAACAAAAGATGAAAATTATCTTAGGATCAGGGAAGAACTACAAATGCAAATAATAAATGTTTATATTCATTGGTAGCATAAGACCTTCTATTCCTCTCTTGGAAAAAATGATCTACCAGAATGGAAAATGTGGCCTACAATGTAGGAGCAATATATCATAGAATCACAGAATCATAGAATGGTTTGAGTTGAAAGGAACCTTAAAAATCACCTATTTCCAACCCCCCTGCCATGGGCAGGGACACCTCCTACTGGACTAGGCTACTCTAGGCCCCATCCAACCTGGCCTTGAACACTTCCATGGAGGGGGCATCCACAACTTCCCAGGGCAGCCTGTGCCAGTGTCTCACCACCTTCATTGTGAAGAATTTCTTCCTAATTTCTAATCTGAATCTTCCCCCTTCAGATTTGAAGCCGTTCTGCCTCATCCTATCACTTCAAGCACTTGTAAAAAGCCCCTCCCCAACTTTGCTGTAGCCCCTTCAGGCACTGGAAGGCTGCTCTAAGATCTTCCTGGAGTCTTCTCTTCTCCATGCTGAACAAACCCAGCTCTCTCAGTCTGTCCTCATAGTAGAGGTGCTCCTCAGATTATCTTCATAACTCTTGACTCAGTCCAACAGTTCCATACACTTCTTATGTTGGAAATTCCGGAGCTGGACACAGTATTCCAGGTGGCTCTCATGAGAGCAGAGCAGAGCAGAGGGGGAGAATCATTCCCCTCAACCTGCTAGTCAAGCTTCTTTTTATGCAGCCCAGGATACAGTTGACTTTCTATCAAGAGCACATTTCTGGCCCACATCTTATCAACTAGCATGGCCAAGTCCTTCTCCACAGGGCTGCTCTCAATCACATTATCCTCCGTCCTGTAATGAAACTGTATATTGCCCCAGTTTAGGTGTAGGACCTTGTACTTGGCCTTATTTAACATCAACAGGACTTAATGTGGGGTTCTACAGATATTTCTGGCCTAGTGAAAATAATTTTTCTGCTTATAAATTTAAGCTTTCCTTTTCTTGATAGGACTGACCAGCACAGGCAAGTTGCATAGTGTACAGCAGGACAGCCATAAGCTCTCACAAATCATTTGTGTTCTGTAAGCTTTGGATTAAATTCTGAGCTGCAGTCCAGGATCAGTTTTTTCAGATCCAGACAGCTATAATTATTTGGCCACCCACAGATTTTCCAATAATATTTTACTGGAGTAATGAGGAAACAGAAGAATGCATTTGGAAAATGGATGGTTTTCGGGAAGCTCTTTTCACCAAGGAAATTCTTGCCAGTGACTAAGTAGGTTGCACTGAAATCAGTTTTTGTTAAGCCCATCAATATAGCTACAATTACAACAGAATAACTGTTAAATCCCTACTGTATTGGGTAATTCTTGCTATGGGTTTTGTGTTACTGTGGAGATATAAATTAACAGCAGATCTACAAGGAGATGACAGTAATTTCAGTTTTTGTCTCAGAAATATTTTGCAGATATTTCATATCTTGCTGCACAGCAGATAACTATTAACAGCAGAATAATTAAGCCAAGATTAAGACTTTTTATTTAAGCTCTGTTGTTAAACTTTATATAAGCATGGACAGGCAATGTCATTGGGTTTTGTTCCACATTGTCCCAGGGATAAAATTCAGACTATAGAATTATAATAATTGTAAAAGATTTGAAGGTTTGTTGTTTTTTTTTTTCATTCTCAAGAGTAGCAATTTTGCATGTACTTAATTAATAAGTATTGCTGTTCTGTTAGTATAACATTAGCTCCCTAACAGATTTATAAAGACGGACATGATAGTCTATCTATGGGAACTTACCTGCTACTCAAAAATTCCCTCAATACTTATGGAGATGAATTTGAACAATCAGGTCTCTGTTTTAATTTTTATCTTATAATACATGGAAAAGAGTAAAAGGAGTTTCACAAAGTATAGGAAAAACATAAGGATGCCCAGTTTCTGTGTGTTTTCCATGAAGTGCTGTGGAGAAGACCAAGAAACTATGGAATGCCCAGTGAATCACCAATCTTTAGTTTTTTTCACTTCACTCACCTCAGGAGGACTCACAGAGCACAAGTCAAATTTGAATGTCAATACAGAACATAGCTTTTCAAAACACAATCATGGACTCACAGAATCAGAGACCGGTTGAGGTTAGAAGTGATCTTTGGAGGTCACCTTATGCAAGTCCCATGCTCAAATAGGACCAGCTGAAGTCAGTTACCCAGGACTGTGTTCAGATGACTTTTGGATAACCCTAAGTGTGAAGATGTCACAACATCCCTGGGCAACCTATTTTAGCTCTCAGCCATCCTTAGGGTAGAAAAGTGATATCTGGTGTTCAAATGGAACTTTCTGTGTTTCAGTTTGTGCTCGTTGTCTCTTGTCCTGTCACCAAACATCACTGAAAAGAATCTGGATCCATCAGTTTTATATCCTCCCTGCAGGTATTTATGTACATATATATACATACAGCCTTCTCTTCTCCAGGCTGAGCTCTTCTGTCTCTTGCAGTCCTTTCTCATATGAAAGATTTTACAGTGCCTTAATCATCTTCCCGGCCTTGTGTTGAACTCTCTCCAGTGCATCTGTATGTCCTTTGTACTGAGGAGCCTAGAACTGGACACAGTTCTCCTGATGTGGTCTTGTCAGTGCTGAGTGGAGAGGAAGGAACACCTCCATCAACTTACTATCAATGTTTTGTTAAAGAATACTATTAACCTTCTTTACTGTATATCCACTTTAGTAGCTCATGTTCAATCTGGATCAGGACCCCCAGGTCTATTTTTGCCAAACTGTTTTCCAGCTGTGGTATTTCCAGCATAAATTCATGCCTGGGTTTTTTCCTTCCCGGGGGCAGGTCTTTGGCCTCCCACTTGCTGAACACCATGAAATTCCTGTCAGTCCATTTCTACAGCCTGTCAATGTCCCTCTGGATGGCAGCACAACCCTCTAGTCTATCAGCCACTCCTTCCAGCTCTGTGTCATTGACAAACTTGAGGAGGGTACGTGTTGCCCTGTCATTCAGATCATTAGTGAAGACATTGAAAAGGACTGGATTTGGTACTGACCCCTGGGTTACACTGTTAGTCACTGCACTCTAGGGCTCCATGCCTCTGATCACCAACCTCCAGGCCCAGCCATCTGGCCAGTTTTCAATCTACCTGTTTGCTCATCCAGGCTGTTACTTCAACAGCTTCACTATGAGGATATTACAAGACAGCGTTAAAAACCTTACAAAAGTTCAGGTAAACTATATCCATCTCTTTCCCATTGTCTAACAGATTAGTCATTTCATCATTGAAGTTTAAGTTAGTCGTGCATGAATTCCCCTGGGTAAAGCTATGTTGAGTGCTTCTAATCATTTTTTTATGTAACAT
Source organism: Geococcyx californianus (assembly GCA_013389885.1). Classification (NCBI taxonomy): domain Eukaryota; kingdom Metazoa; phylum Chordata; class Aves; order Cuculiformes; family Neomorphidae; genus Geococcyx; species Geococcyx californianus. The sequence continues at coordinate 5,818 of VWPV01014562.1, read as the reverse complement.
GCCTGAAAATGGTTTCCAGGATTAACTACTCCATCAAAATTAAAAGATGATTTCTTTGTGCTACTTGGATCGTGTCCACTTCTTATCACAGACTCACATTTTGCTTCTAAGTTAGTAAAATCCTTACAAAGTGAGGTCTAGGTGGCTAGGACTAGTGTTACTGTGATATAAGCACCGATGTCCTTGAATTAATACTTCTACCATAGGGTAGTGGACTTCTTAAGGGGTTAAAACGCTGCAAGAAGTTTGCTCTTGCTCTGTCAGACTTAAGGAAACTACTTTTTTTATGCTTGAGATAGTGTTTTGTACCAAATATTTTTCTTATTATTCTTAAAAAGAGAAAAAATAAAGAAAATAAAGAAATTGTGTTGCTGCAAAAATAGTGGAGATTAAGTTTCTCATATAATTTACTTACAGAAAATGTGAGTTATATCTCATCTCCAATATTACTATATCTTCTTTCTTGTCTGTTCACTATTTTTCTTATTCTCTTTGAATAAATCTATTTTCATTTTAGGAGGTTGACTTTTGCTAGTGCATATCTCTTTCTTGCTTATTGTACTACAGCTAAGGAAGTCAAATAAAGTGGGGAGTTGCTAGGATTGCTCTTCATTTTCTAGGAAATCTGCACATAGTTAGCCAACAAATTCTTTGGCTTCAAGGGACACAACTTAGCTGCAGATAACCAAATATTTCATACATTAATTGTACAAATAGCATATTGCAACTTGTCACTGCTCTTATGTTGCTTTTCAGTTTTCATTAGCCCTCATATAGACCTTGCCTATATGGTTCTGTAACTGTAAGGGATAGCTATTTTAATATATCCTCCTAAAAATCAGTATTTCTTTATTTGAAATAGCTCTTCTACTTCTACCCCTGACCTAGACAGAAAGGACAAGATAGAAATATTAAAAGTAGTAATACTGAGATGCATCATCCATTACACCTGATCATTCTCTTTCTTCATACTCACTACACTAGCATTGAGATCTCAAAAATTCACACATGTTCAGTAACAGCATGAGGAGAAAATGAACAAGCTTAGAGATGGAAAATTATAGGTGAAAACTAAAGAGATTAGCAGGAAACATATATACATGTGGACATGAAACGTGAGTAAACTCTTTCTGTCAATCCACTTTCAAGCTGCCTAGAGATATCTGCTAAGTTTGTATAAGATGTAAACATGAAGGGAAAAAAAAATTGGACTGTATTGCTGAAACGTACTCTCAGGCTAACGCTCAATTTTACATCTCCAGTCACTTTTTGTTATTGAGAATGTCTTGGAGAGGAAGGAGAGTGCATGTACTCTCAAAATTGATTAATATAATAAATAATTGAAATTACTGTCTGGAAATACAATTGTCTCCTATACTGTATCTTCCATATATGTGAACTCTGGGTGCTATGTCTGTCAGGTTTTCAACATATGGTTTACTTTTTCCCAATATTCTACAGAGCTAATTCTTTTTTGTCTTTGCAATCAGGTGTTAAAATCATTGATGTGTGAAATACCTGTACCAAACAATTCAGAAAAAGATTTTTTTTGCAGAAATTATTCAATGATATTACAGACTAATGCAAACTTTCAGGTCTGTGTCACAATGATGGTATCAAAAGATTTTAACAGTAGAAATTATACTGCCTGCTTTTCTCCAAGAAGGAAGAGGAGAGGTAGCAGGACTATTCTATGTTACAGACCCGCACAAAGGGTGTCCCAGCATGAAAAGCACAATGGGAAAAAGTACCATGTGTCCTGACAATCAAGCTGCTCAATACAGAACTTCTTTTTAATGCCATGACGTTAGGAGTACAGAGCAGAGGATGATACAGTGTGGAACAAGGGAACAAGTGAGGCATTTAACAGAATAAGATATCGTAAGACTTTACCTTTCATTTTGCTGAATTTTGACCTTGAGCTAGATTTGAAAGAAACTTGAAATAGATCCAAAAATCTTTATTTTCTCTGCTCTGTGCTGCTGGAATGAATGGCAGAAACTGAGAGACAAGACATTTTTTTAAAGACACTAAAGGGAAGTGTTTTAACTTAGGAGAAGGCTAAGGAAAATTGTCTTGATTGTCGTGATGTTGGAGAAAAACATTTTGCTTTTTTTTTCCCTAGATAGGCATGGGACAGACATGGAACCCAGTTCAGAAAGGTTTTATTGCCATCATGTTCTCTNGAAGTATTTGTTAGGTCACGGAAGTGTTTGTAGAGTCATAGAACAAAGAGTTGAGTCATAGAAGGCCCGGATTATAGAAATAAGTGTTGGGTCATAGAGGACCTGAGTCATCGAAGTAAGTGTTGGGTCTACTAAGAGAGATACTTCGCCTTTTTTTGGAATCCGATACACCTTTCTTAATCAAAATAGGATTCACCTAGTATTAATATGCATGTGGGTTTTTTAGGGCTTGCAGATATAACAAACCTAGGATGAGTGTGAATCAAACTCAGTTCAGAAAGATGGCAAAATTGTTATTATGTTTTCAATTTAGTGATAATATTCTTTTTTTCAAGTTCCTTTCCTTCATCTAATCAAATGTAATTAATATTTTACATTACTAAATTTCAAAACAGACAAGTGATGATTATTCAGCATGATTCTAACATTAGATACTACCCAGAGTCAACAAATATTGGTCTTTGTCATGGCATACACTTCTTGGATTAAATTTATACTGCAAATTTCAAAATGCCTCAAAAGGATTAATGTCATGTAATTAATGTTCTGAAATTCAGTGAAAAAGCTGTGCATTATTACCACCTTCATGTAGACCATGGGTGGCAAACTCACATCCTGTGGGGCAATTCCTGCCCTCCATCTAGTTTTATCCAGCCCAGCACCTTATTTCATCCCAGCAGCAACACCAAACTCCTTGCCCCTATGCACCTGCCAGTGCACCAATCACTTGTGCAGTGTGTGTGATGCACTTTACGGTGTAGGAACAGGCTGACATGGCCCCTGGTGAAAATGAGTTTGACACCACTGATGTAGACAGACTAGTTACTGGTCTCCCTTTAGGATGAAATAACTGGATCAAAGTAACTGGTTTGACCTAAGCAGGGGAACAAACTGCATGATTCAATAGTTCTGTTTGGCTCCGAGATGTATAAATGTGTAAACTAGGAAATTGAAACATGGATTGGTATAAGTCAAAATCTTCAAAACTATTTATGCATTCAGGCATACACAGAAGAGAAAAGCTGACTCAGTGGAGCAGAAGGTTGACTGATTATGTTTTAATGGAAATATACGAAACTTTAAGGCAGACTTTTTTAAGGTAGTTCCCTGCTGTTGGTAGTTTAATATCAGGTGCTTTGGTAGATTGAAAGAACTTCTGTTTTTTCCCCTATTAAATGTGAACCAGGCAAAACCAAAAATAAGCACATTTCACCAAAGAACTGAAAGCTGAAAATGTTAGAAGAATATATACTGTTTGACTTAACTCAGTGGCTGCATAGTTCAATACCAGGAAGATTAAGAATAAAAGATCCTTGAAATATTTCAGAGCTTTGATCTTGTTTTACAGAGACTAATTGATATAAAATACATGCCATAACTGTACAATGATTCAGATTCTATTTCATCATGATTTTGGAGGACAAATCAGATGTCTCCTTATAATTTTCTCTACCAGAAGAACTATCGTTTTTCATCTCATTACTGTAAAGGTTAATTTTAAAGTCAAACATATTTAGTCAGTACAGAGTGAGAGGCAATTGTGACAATTGCAGTGACGGGAAGAATGAAACTTTCAAGCTGTTTGGAAAAACATTCATGGCTTTGTAGCCTTAACTCATCTCTCAAGGGGCAGTGAATTAGACTCCTTAGATCATGTAATTTCTAATATGCAGAGAAGAAAATAAAACAAATGAATTATGGCTAGAACAAAGGGTGGTTACTCTATTATTTATTACAATGTGGCAAGAAAATAGCAGCAAATGCTCACTGCTCAATATACTTCATGCCTCTGAAATTACTGAACCAAACACTTCCTTGATGACATTTGTTGATTTAAAGTATGTTGATAGGGATTTTTTGCTGAACTGATCCTAAACAGTTCACAGTTTCCATAGCTAGTTTATTTAAAGAATGTTCACCTTTTCAGCATCCAGTACAATATGTAAGAAAAATACAATAAAAAACTTCACCTTCAAAAAATAGAGTAATTTTTAAAAGTTTCAAAACAAATAATACAAATAAACATTTTTTAGTCTATTTGAGACAATTAAAAATTACAGCCCATAGGATGCTTATCTATATCTGGATATTTGGCGATGAAGTATATAATACACTTTCATTAGCATTTACACTTCGGATGTTTAAATGCTCCATTTTACTTATTCTAGAAGCAATGCCCAATATGGGCTTGAGAATGGAGATAAAAGAATCACAAAGCCAAGAAGACTTTATCAATTATACCTCCTGCTGGCCCTTTTCTATTCCAACAAACGAAAGCCTTATATAAATTTTTAAACAACTTCTGGAACTAATGAGAAGTATTCCAAAGAATATATGAACCAGCACATTCCTGGAAGGAAATATTTTTAAAGTAGAAGACATACTTATGGACTTCAGTGTCAGTCTGACATTTTTGCTCCAAGAAAGCTATATAACAACTACGAAATACAGAAATAATGCATACACATCATAGATTAAAATTACTACATATTTACTATCGTATTTGTTGAAAATAAACATTTGTAGGTTTCCCAAAATAAAAATTGGGTTTTAATTTAAAAAAAATGTTTAGAAGTAATTTTTTTATTAAATTCTAAGCTTTGCACTTTAATAGTAGTAACCTAAACTGAAATGTCACCTAATTCCATGTGTCTCCTCCAAGTTAGACAAATAACAACTGTCATGTAGAGTTGGGATTTTTTTCCCATTTTTCTTTACTATATATGTTTAATATCAGGACAAAACTCTTCATTTATTATAAGAAACAGTGGAGATGTGGATTTTAATGTAAAAGTCATTAAGTTCAAGTATATAGTTGTAATCCATAAAAGAAATAAAATATTTAAATGTCCTTAGCAGCTTTGCAACTAAATTGCAAAGAGCTCATTAAAAATATAGCAAATAGAAGGCAAGCACAGAAAGTTGAGCAGTTCATAAATACCTTTGTAATACTCCTTTTATAAACTGTTGTAACTCTTACATGTGAAAACCCATTACATAAAAATAAGCATCTTTCTATATTTTCTAAACCATGTTAATTTTTTTGCCATTAGATTGANTCCCTTTTCCCTTTTTTCCCTTTTCCCTTTTCCCTTTTTCCCTTTTCCCTTTTTTCTCTTTTCCCTTTTTTCTCTTTCCCCTTTTTTTCCCTTTTCACTTTTCCCTTTTTTTCCCTTTTCCCTTTTGCTTTCCCTTTTCCCTTTCCCTTTCCCCCCTTTCCCTTTCTCCTTCTCTCTTTCTCTTTCTCTTTCCCTAATTAAGCTAAACAGGATTTTACCCTAATTCTGTAGAAATTCTTTCATTATTCCAGAGGTGATAATTATGAATTCTGCAACTTTGCATAGGGCTACCCTCTGCTTTCACCATCCTTCTCCTCTTATGACCAAATTGGCTTAAGTTTTAGTAATGAGATAATCCTGTTTCATAAAATGTTTTAAAAGTAAATATCCAAGTAGGATATGTGCATTGCATGAACATCCATGTATTTGCACATCCGCTGTCTGAGTAAGAGCAAATTTTATCCCAGTAGCTGGGTGGGGCTAATCCTTCTTTCCTTTAATGTAGATACTGAAGGCTCCATTCAACAAGAAGGAAAAGAATACTGAGCATTTAAGGGAAAAAAAAAAAAGATA
>VWPV01014561.1:0-37448 GCA_013389885.1 Geococcyx californianus | reverse complement strand
CTCATGTATCCAACACAAAAAAATGAGTCTGTTGAAGTCTAAGGGATTTTTTAGTATGTTTGTTTGTTTGTTTTGAGTTGAGTTTTTTTTTGGTGACAAAACTTTTCTTGTATCTTGTTTGCAGCTGTTGCTTTTTGATCTACTTCTAAAGGTCTTAACTGAAATGAAAACTTCTATGGTGCTGTTGATTTGACTATTTTTTTTGTCAATTACTAAAATCCTAGTAAATGTTTAATCTGAAGATCATAGTAATCACAGAGCTTCACAGTAGGCAAAATCAAAGTATTCTTTTAAATCAAATTTCACACTATACCCTGAACACAATTTGTTTGTTTTATGGGACCTTTGATTGATTTTATTTATGTTCGGACTGGTTTGTGATTTTTTAAAAATAAAGTCAACAAGCATTAGTGAATTTTATTCTCACCCAGTGTCCCTGAATGTCTTGTTAAAAACAAGAAGTGTTATGCACAGCATGAAGATCAGAGATGCAGCTTGGTTCAAGAACGGTATTCTTTTTCAGGTGACGCTCTGCATAAGTACTTTGCAGCTGTAGAGACTCTTCTTGATTTAGAAAATAACGTGACAGAAGAAGGCAGCAGACAAAGCCTGTTATGAAAGCTAGATGAGTAACTAGAGCAGATTATTATGTTTGTGACAGAATTTGTGGGTTCCTACTTCTCTTTGTATTAGATAGTACAGAATTCTAGAGATAAAACTGAAAGCAGTAATAAGAACACCATTAATACAGTCTGTCACTAAATTCAGGGGGAAAAAAGTCCTTATCACAACAGTAGGATGAGGTCCTTTTGAGTATCTTTTTTAATTTTCTGGGTGCAACTTCGGCCAGCCCAACCTCATAACATATTTCCTGTTTCTCACCTCTATCCATTTTCACTCAGACTCTTTGCTTTTCATCTTCCTCTGTCTTTTCTGTTACATGCATAAGTGTGATCATTACCTCCATATCCTCCTGCTCCTTCAGCCTCTACACTGTGTAGTACGACTAAAGTCTCCCGCTAATCAGAGCCGCACAGAGCCTATGCTTTCCTCCCTACTCTCTATATATACAACTTCTAATACACTCTGATGTGAGTTTAGCTAGTCAGTTAGGAATTTAATCCAAAATTTCTTGTATCCTAATCTTTTATTCCATAATATTTTATGCACAGCTACGTTCCACGAGATATATTGAAGTCAAAGTCAATTATATATATTGCTTTGATATTGTCAGATCTCATTGTCATTTCCCTGTGAAAATTAATCAAATTAGTGATGCATGACCATCTTCTCATTAATCATATCTGACAGACTAGCAATTTCTGCCCATATTGCACCTGGGCAAATAATCTTTTTCTTTGGACTTTTTAAAATTGTGAGGAAAAATAAAATTCAGAACTAACTTTCTTACTGTCCCCCCTTAGTCTTCTTGTTTACCTGACAGGAGTATAAGTGTGCAAATCTTCCATTTCTTAGATGTAATACCTCAGCCATCATAATATCCTTTTCAACAATGGAGTGACTAGTATCTATTTCACCTGTCAAGATACCTGAGTGCTTTAAATGCAAATGACTTTTATTGCTCTATTTTATCGTTTCCATTTTCAAATAACCAAATTATTCCTAATGATTTTTCAGTTTTCGTCTGTGGAGAGTTGTTTGTTTCATTAATTCTTCCACCTTCTGGGAAAGTGAGTATATGTTTTCTCGAGATCTCCTAACAAGAATCATGACAAGTCATTTTAGAACATCTTAACTTTTCATAGTGTAAAATTCACTGTATGGAAGTCCTGAAATAGTTCCTTTTCTCCTATAAGGACCCAAATAAAAATCAAGTGACGTGTAGTCTGTGTGTTTTGTAACCATGCAGCCTTGTAACACATTACTGTCACTGCTAGTGACATGCCATAGATATTGTATCAAATTTGCAAGGACTCAGGACTAAGACTTGTCAGGTGTGCTCTGTCTAAACTTTTCTTGATCTGCCTGCAGCTTTGTTTTACTTGATGTAGTAGTGACACCGATTTCTCTACTTGAATAGGTATCTATGGCTAACTTATTTACTTATTTTTTTAATCTTCATGTGATACAACCATAGTTTTAAAACAGCGACACAATTATTTAATATACAGAAATACTGCCCAGGTATGTGTGACAGGAAAGGCCTTTAGAAGTTGAGACGCAGAGAACAGGGTAAAGAAGTACAGGCACGTAATGACGTTGACAAGTAGGAGTAGGTGTAGGTGTTGGGTCATAGGTTGGACTCGATGATCTCAAAGGTCTTTTCCAACCTTATGATAATGTGATACGGTGATACTATGATAGAACATGAATCATAGGTATGCACTGGAAAGCCCACAGGAAAAAAGTAATTCATACAGAGTCAGTTAAAGAAATGGAGATGAAGGTGGAAAAAACTGGTTTTAGGGGTAGAAAGGTAAAGAAGAAATAGTATCAAACATGTACAAAAGGCAGATGTAGTGTGAAGCTGCATGTCAATGAATAGAAAATAAAAATGTAAAAATCTGTTAGCAAACATGTAAAACTCCCACTGAGTTAATCCTAAAGCACAGAAGGAATTCAGCACATCAATGTGATATATATTCTGATTACGAACTCCAGAAGCATGGTGTTTCTCTGTTCAGCAGCTGAAACTACAGGTGTTAATACCTGGAACAGCAAGGGAAGGGAGAGCATAACCTCAAGAAAAGGAATAGTAACTATAAAGGTATGAGTTATAATTTTGATTGTATTATTGCTATAATTGAGGTATTCTCTGTAGGAAATATTGCAAGAGTTGTTATTATTTGCTTTTTTTCTCTAATTATTAGATCTAGAGAAATAACGATTTTTCAAGTAGATTTTAAATAACAATAACCATGAATTCTTTGCTTTAAACATAAAATGTGTTTCCTCTTTGAGCATAAAAAAGATTGATTTTTCTATGAAGGTAAACTTTATGGACAAATTGGTTTCTCTAGTGAAAACTACACTTCACTGAAAGCAAACAACATTTGAAGTTCTAAGTACCTTGCATATATCTTCATGTCTTGTGTTTCAATTAGCAATCTGATTTTCTCAATAACTGCTTGGGGAAAAAAAAAGGAAAAATATTATTACCTTTATTATTTCCCATACAGCTGTTCCCTACTTGCATTTGGAGAAGTCAATGATGCTTTCAATGAACTGGTTTAATGTATCCCAAGCTGTAAGGGCATTTGAAATATATTCCTATATATTTTCAAGAGACCCATTTAATAATAATTAATATGCACTGTTGTTAATAATAAAAAATACTGCTTTTAATGTTTCTTGTACATGTCTCAGAAATGATGTTCCAGATAAAGGTACTTTGGAAATGCCAAAATTTTTTTTTTCTTTTAAAATTTCAATTTAAATGGCACTACATTTTGGTAGTAGGTTTATTGACCCTAGCTGGACTCAAACATTTTTCATGAATTAAAATAGTTTTCTGTGGAACCTATGTCCTGTCTGCATGGTAACTCAGGTAATTGGCCTGAAAGACAGAGCGACTGGAAGATCTCAAATATCTGTTCAGGCTGTGATCACAATTATATGCACAGGTTCAATTATATACTAGCAGGTTCGATGACATTTTCTAATAGCACAAAACTCGGAGTTTATATTTTTTCCTAAAGTCAGTAGCCTTAAAACCCTTATAAATCCTCTATCTGCTAATCAACTCATAATGAAGTACATCATCTTTCCAGGGAGGACAGTAAGTTTGTATGTCTTTCCAGAAGAATGTTATCTAAGGCAGTTGCTGTATTAGTATATAGAGCAACCAGAGAAGTTCATGCAACCTTCTTCCATTTTGGTTATCTCTAAGGGTTTTACAAAAGACAAAACTGATGACCTGTTGAACTTGTGCTTGCATGAACACTATTGAACAGAAAAAGAGGTCGAATAATTACATCAGACTATTTAAAAAAATAGAAGATTAAGAGAACTTCTGGTAAATGTCCCTCACAGAAAACAAACAAATTAAGAAGAAATCATTACGTACTTAGCTGTATTTTTCACCGAGAGACAGATGTCTCCTGTAACACTTGCTATAGTATTAAAGAAAAGTTTGATTAAAAAGTCTCTGTATTCTCTAGTACACGAACAAATATCCTAAGAATATAGCAACAGTTCCCCAATAAGATGAGTGCTTGCGTTTGGAGGGTATATAATCCTTTTGCAGTTTTTAGAGGAGGAAATAGCACGATCTTGGGTCGAAAACCTCTATAGAACCAGAATTTAGACTGACTAGTCTGTAGGAAATTCTGCCTGTATAGTGATGGATACAAATTTAAAATTGAAACTTCCAATAAAAAAATAAATCAATTTCTCCAGTCCTAAACTTTTAACTGTAGAAGATTTTTAAGCATGTTGAGATTTATAGTCTCATTTTAATATGATTATTTACTGTTTATCTTCACAATGTGTAGAATCAATGATGTTAAAATTTATTATTTTATTTACTGACTAAAACCTCCAGCTCCACGAATATGCTTTATAAGGTGTCACATCAAGCTCCCTTGCTCCCCGTAAGGGGAAGAAGGATGTGATCCATTAAAGCAGAATTCTGGGAAGTGAATTAAAGAGAAAACAACACCATATAGTTATCTTGAACTAATTTTTTAATTCTAAAGCAGTTTGCAAATATTCAGTTCTCAGAGTAAAATAACCATCTATCCATGGTGAAGGCAAAGATTATATATATAAAGTAATAACACTACACTTTGGAAATGAAAATGCAAAGGAAAAGAGACAGATCAGGGAAAAGAGAACAGAGATAGATAAAAAAGAGGAAACAGAATTAGTGGAAAAAGAATATAGTTCCAGTTTTCCAATGAATCCCGCAATGAAATATGATGCCAAAATCTTGAAAAAGATGGGAGTGTTCATTCAAAATAGGGAAATTTTTGCCTTTATGCAGTTGATGCTGGCTGATCATGCCCATGTAAGACCACAAAGCATGACTTTAGGAGGCACTTTATGATACATAAGCTGTAATGTGCTGGTTTCCTGATGGACATTCTGCGATTGTTCTCAGGAATGCTGAGCACCCCTGAGCCCCTGCCAAAATGGCAGTGACCTATGCTTGACCTCTTCATGCATATGTGCAAAGAAAATTTTAGCTGGTATGAAAACCAGTGACCTTGATTTTGTCATTTTGAACTACTTTCAACCACTTCCTTTCACAAACATGGCTTCAAAACAGTGTTTAAGAGAAAATAAAAGGAACAGTACATCTGAGGCTGGAAACACAGTCCTTGACATAAAAAACAAAGAAACAAAAAATTAAGAAAACTAACAAAGTAAAGAATTTGTGAAATTGCAGATATTAATGAAGACTACATAAATTAACTCCTTTTAAAAAGAGTGAAAATCAAACCCTAGAATTTGCTTATTTTATTATTCTGAGTACAAGATTATTCACTTCTTTATCCGCAAATCTCTCCTTGACTTCTTCCAGTCAGTTACGTATCCCCTAGCTCTGCTTCCTGACCTATCTTCCTCTTTGTTAACCTTGTCTTTCATACAAAAAGAAGCATAATCAGTGCTTCATGTTCATATCAGTTGTTAGAAATCTTAGAACTGATTCTACTTTTTCATCAGTCCAGTACGTAACCTGTTGTTTCACCTAATTATTTCCTAATAGAGTTCAGCTGGTTTTGTATTAAATCTGAATGAAATCCTGCTATTATAACAATCAGATTCAAATTTAAGACGTCTAAGTAGCCTTCCCCAATACAATAATGCAAGATAGTAAAATGTTGTTGTTATCTGTTCGCACTAACATTTTAATCACTCAGCTTTTTCTGGAAATCTAGTAGGATCAGTGTTATTATGGGGTTTGAAACCACGTAAGTAAAATTACTTACAGTAATTCTAACTCTGGATAAGTCTGTCATTCAGGTTGACACAACTGAACTTTTTTCTGAACCAGAAGCAAAGTACAAGCTCCACACTAAAAACTCTGCATCTTTATGGCTAAGCTCAAAATAAAAATTCCTGCTAAGAGGCTTAGCATATCAGTTAAAACAAAATGCCAGTGTCTGTGGGGTGGAGCTACATCAGTGATGGCCATCTGAGAAAGGTCATGTGAACAAACTTTTACCAGAGAATTAAAATGAAAATCTGAGGCCTAAGTTAAGATCTCTGAACGAGTCTCTCTTTCAGATGATGACTTTAATTACTTGTGAGGTCTGCTTAGGAAGCTCTTTAAAAATTAATGCATTTTGACATTATTATGAATGGTTGTAGAAATTAGGGTCTTGGTATTTTGCCAAATGAATATTGCAGGAAGGCTAAAGGCAAAGATGCACACGAGGATTAGGGGAGGAACTGTCAAAGACTGACATAAATGCCTTATGGATCGTTCCTAGATAGTTTCTTGGTTGTTATAAATATTGAGACTGTACAATAACTGTCTTTCAGGTCAGTAAGCTGTAAGGATATTATTTTCAGTTTTAAACCATATTTTCATAGCCACTATTTCTATTAATTTTCTCTCATACTGTTAGCCATTAAATTGATGCTGCTCCTTCAGCATACAAAGGGATATTGCCAGACCCTCCTGAGAAAGAAAATACCATGTCCATTCCAAATGTGACAGACATGTCAACTACTTTAGAGCCAGGGAATAAATTGCATAGCCTCATGAAGTCCCAAGTGCAAAATATAGAATAGGGTTTGGGTTTAAAAAAAAAAAAAAAGTGGAGCAGGCAAAATTCTTTTTAACTACTTACCTAAATCTATCTGGCTTTTATTCCTGATTCTAAAGAAACACCATCATTTTTAAATAAGATTTTTCTCCTATCAACATTAATATTGTTTTTTTGAATAATCTGAAGACATTTCACTGTTTTTCTAATTTTATTAATCTCTATAACTTGCAAAATTCTAGAATCATATCAGAGAATGGTTTTGGTTGGAAGGTACCTAAAAGATCATCTAGTTCCAACCCCCCTGCCATGGGCAGGAACGCTTTCCACCAGATCAGGCTGGCAAAGTCTCATCCAAACTGTATTTGAACACTGCCAGGGATGGGTCATCCATAGCCGCTCAGGGCAACCTGTGCCAGAGCCTCTGTCTTGAGCATCTGGTCAGGTAGGATGGGAGCCTTGAACACAGTATGTTCCTGGGTGCTGGGTTCTGTGTACCCCAGGACTCCCATTTGGCCATCTCTGAAGGAAGCAAGGAAATATCTCATTGTTTGATAGAGGACATAACACTAGAAGTGAACAAGAGAGTAGAAAAATCTCCCAAGTTTTTATTTTAAATATTCATTACAATCCACTTGTCTGATAAAAATTGCTATAATTCTGCCTTGTTGCATTATCATATATATTATTTTGAGTGTTTTTAATCTACACAAATTAGTTTTTGAAATCCACAGAGGAAGGCCATACCTCACTTTATGTTCAATACTTATCTTGTATTCTGATATAGTATATGCACTACTAAAAATAATGCACAAGGACAGTAATATTTAAAAAAAACCAAAACGTTCAAGATGAGATTTCATTTCTCCAGGCACAGAGTAGAATTTTCTTTCCTTTCATCCATTAATTTAAATTCTGTTCATGCAGTGCACAATAATTTGTTTCTTGTTTTGATACACAGGAATGTAATTTACAATTATAGTTGAACTTCAAAACTACATTCTGGAAAGAGATGGGCATTCACATATAAGGTGAAGCCTCCTGATCTGCAGACTCAGAAAATTCAGAATGTGTTTATCACTGCTTGAAGGCTGAAGGGATAGAAACTCTTTCCTTCAAGGAAATCAGAGACAGTGAAATCTAGATGAATATCCTAGTTTTTCTGGGAGCACAGAGGATCACCGTTATTGCCTATGGCTGAGGAAATATAGACCTTAGAGAAGAGTATTTTGTCCTTCTCCCACATAATCTTTGAACATACATAGGTCATTTTTTTTTTTTTTCTTTTTCTGGATGAGAATTATATATCTGGTAGCTGTAGAAATTACTCTGTAAAGTGAGAGTTGTCTTTCTTTGATTACCAAGATAGTGAATTGGTAGAAGATAGACTTCTTATGCTGAATAACTGTAGAATTTTGGACTAAGTTTTGAGAAACTCACATACACTATTTGGCAGACTGGGCTATAATGAAAATGGTAATTCATTACAGTCATCATGGGCAACACAGTGACTATAGTAACATCACATACAAGTGGTATTGTGTATGGTGTTCCATCTCTGTCGTGGTTTCTCATCAGATTATTATTCTTAATATACAGGAAAAATTTGCAAATAAAGCGTTTATCTAGGAAGGCTGAAAGCATACTTAAAGAATAATGAAGATACCAATCACCTCCATAGGAAACACACAGCACTACCGTGAATTGTATCTACAATACTCTAAACTTTCTGGGGGAGGATTAATTTTTTATAACTATTGACATATAAACTATTACTGTAAACCAAGCTAAGACAAGCCTCATTTCCAATTTTTCCATGCATATTTAGAACTTAATCTTTTAAAATTGGAATTAATTAAAACTGACAAAATGATCAGTGACTAAATAGCTGCAAAATCTCATTATTAAAAATGACCCATTTTGAATTTAATAACTGCAAAAAAGGTTTGAGAAGTCTTAAGTTTAATTTTATTTTTACACTTGCTTATTCAGAACTGCGGAGTTCGGGCTCAGACTTTTATTTCCTACGTGGCCTAGCACTGCACTTAAGCTATGATAAATATCAAGGGCAAAAGAGTTCCACCAAACACACATGTATCTTTTCCCTGTAAAACTCTCATTCACTCTTTGAACAGTGTTCCTCTTCTGCATTCATCTGTATCTGCAACAGTGTCTTTTATTTATTCAGAATCTATTTACTTCTACAGAAACAATAATGAATATTCCCACCATCTTCTTAGGGAATGGTGAAAAAAGCTCCAGTTCCTGGAATGGAAGATGTTAAAATGATAGGACATCACTCCTTATTCTGGTATGCAATTTCTATTCCCTTTTCTGGAGTCTATAAAAGATGAAGAGCTAGCAAGGAACAGAATAAAAAAAAAAAAAAGCCAAACCTGAAAAAAGTTCTAATTATTTAATTTGCAAACTTGAAGAAGACTTATTTCTGTTGAGGTATAAGCAGCAAGAAAGAAGAAAAGTCTGTGAAAACAACTCCTGGATCAGATCTGATGAGAATAAAGTTTGCAAGAGATACAAACTCTGCCCCAGGAATAGTAGAAATAAATTGTAGTGAGGAAGGAAGAAGCAGCTACCCTGCAAACTACACTACAGTGAGGAGCTACTATGCTACTGTAGACCCTGGAAATTGTAGAAACATAGAGCTTTGTATGGTCAATTTTCTCTTAATTCTTCCATATCTCTATAAACGACTATCGTATACTATATATCTTACCGTTACCTGATGTGGCTACTGGGGATACTTGTCTCCTTATTATAATAGTGCAGACTCAAATGTAAGGAAGAGGCTTAAAATGGTGGTTTTATATTTCCCTCCACCTTTCTGTAACTTTTTAGAAGGTGAGATTTCTAAATCTTTAAATAATATTCTGCTATACGGGTCCTGTGTTTGGATATCTGAACTGCAGGAATACCAAAAATACTCTTACAGAAATTATTTCTGTAAAAAAGTCCTTCATGGACCACTGAGGTGTTAAGGAACTCATTATTTCATTAAAATATTTATTAAAAATTCTCTTATCTTCCCTCATTAACCAAAAGCTTATCTTTTAACACCATCTCTATATAATGTTGCTTTGGTTTACATCTCTCTTTGTTTTTTCCTAGTTTTTTATCTGTCTTCAGGTGTCAATGAACTAGGAAAACATATTGTTACTAAATTTCTCCAAGTGAATCCAACCTGTAGAATGAATTTATCTGCAAAACTTCAACATGAGAATAAGGAAGATAGCTAACAATTTCAATCCTTTAAATAATGAGACAGTTACATAATATTCCTTGCTTGTTAGTGACCTTCTAAAACCTTGTCTAGATCATTCATAAACAACTGTATTAATTACAAGAAGTGTTATCTGTCTCAAGACCTTTCTGAAAGAGGAAGTCATTACAGAATATTTCAATATTCAGATGTGGCATAACAGTACATATATCTTGTAAATGGCTAATAATGATTTTTGTACTTTTCAATTACCGATAACTATATTTACCACTTTGAAGAAAAGTTTCAAATGGAGAAAGCTGCTGGTTTTATCAGCAGGAGACAGTGTAATATGTGCTGGAAATAGATTTTACAATAGATAAGTGAAACTGAAAGGTTATGAATACATTTTCACATCCATCAAACTTCAGCTACACCAGAAGCTTACATGCATTATTTTTTAATCTCATTTTAAAAATCTTACAAGACACAATTACTCAGAGACCATGACCTATTATACCTAGCGGATGCATGTGTTCCATGCTACCTGCTTTTGATCTTACTTATTTTTTTTCACATACTGTCTGCTAACCATCTAGCTTCCTTTGAGAAAGAGAGAAAGATTTTCCAGGAGCTTCAGTCTGTCCCAAGATAGATGCCACAAAGTCAAAGAAAGGGACATAACTATGCTAGACAATTAACAATCTTCAACTAAACAATCTCATAAAGCAGAGTAAAGAAGTCTACTTCCACCCTTATTCAGAAAACAAGAAATTATGACAAAAAAGCAAAATGATAACATATATTAATTTTGTATTAGCCTAACTGCACCAGATACCAGACTTTAAGGAGATATCAAAGTAAACGGAGAACATTTAGAAATTTGGTTGAAGTTAAATGCTGAAGGAAACATGCAGGGATGTACTTTTCTAGTTCTTTGCTTTGCTATTTACTCTGTAACATCTGTCGCTTTAATTATGGACTTAATTTTTTTTTAAACTCCCTTTCACTCTTATTCTGTTACTTCTGCTCTTAGTGAAGACTAATTCTACTCTTACTAAAGTTAATTAGAGGAACTATTTAGACTGATAACAGCTGAGTTAGGCCAACTGTGAATATGCAATAAATGACATGTAAAAATGGAATGAATTGGTTTAACTAAGGTACTTTGTAATTTTTATTTTCTGTTGCTATAGTTGCCCTGGTTATTGTTACTCAACATTTCCTTTTCTATTTATGAGATTTTAATTACAACGTCAAAGAGTTCTTTGTAAGCATATTCAAATCTGATGCTAGAGTCATGCAAAAAGAGTTGAGAACTCTTTTCTTAGGCCTTAAGCACATTAAAGCATAGAATTCTCTACGAAAGCTTACAAAAAACATAAGGTTAGGAAATAACCTGAAACACCATGCTATTATTTTGTTCAGAGTTGAATGCTCTTGTCTGAGAGTAATCATGAGGATACGGGAGTAAGAAGCAACTGTAATTTGCTAAAAAAGATACAGGAAATTAAGGCTCCTCTAAGCTATTTGTGAAGTTGCTGATGTGAAAAAAAAGTCGTTCAGACTGGAAAATTAGCAAGAAAAACCTTAGTTAGCAAAATAACCTCCCATATATATCTAAAAATACATTGTAAGTAAATTAGCACATAGAAACTTCTTATTAATTATATTAAATTTTATTTGGCTACTTGATTTAATAATTTAATATCCAGCTAAAATATTTTTAGTAAGTCCCTGTTTGGGGGCAGGGGAAGGGGAAATAAAAAGGAAACTATGAATAAAAGTTGGGAAAAAAAATCTAAATGACCATGAATGTTTGAATTAATTAAATCAGTCTTTCCTCCAGAAATAAACATCCTGAATATATTTGTACATAGAGGACAAGGACTTCTCTTGTGTCTGAGATGGGTAGACACTACTGTACTATTGAGTAGCACCTGGAATATTGTCTTGAACTGTTTATTTAGGTCATTCTGAGTTTGTAAGAAAATGTTTTTTTCTTCTTATTTTCATGAACAGCTCACTGAAACAAAACTTGGATTCTCTTCTTCTTCTTCTTCAACTGCAAGAAAACAGCTGGAAGAGCTGTTTTGCATTTTGAAGTTTAAGAGCCATTCACTGAAACTGAAATTGTTAAGCAATTTGTATTTGCTAAACTGAGACATCCCTGAATACTCACATAATTCAACACAATTTACACTGTAACAGAATAATTCTGTGAGAGATGACTAACTCCTCACTTTGAAAATGTTTTCAACATAAAAAAAAATTCTACTGAATTCTCTGAAGAAATTCAAATATTATAGAAGTATGCCATTTTTCTGATTTTTTGTGCCTAATATGCTCACTTGTGTTAATGCAATTCACTTAACAATAAAAATGTGTTTAAAATGTGCAGACTAGTTGTCTGCTCTAGTTGACATGATAAGAAGTGAATAGGAAAAAATTCACCTGTGTAGACATTTAGAGGAGCTGTTATTCTAAATCTCTGAATCACAGAATGGTTGGTGTTGGAAGGGATCTCTGGAGATCATCTAATCCACCCTCTGCCCCGCTGCAGCAGGTCCCAAGAGCAGGCTACGCAGGAACATATTCAGGCTAGTTTTGAATGTTCTCAGAGGAAATACCACAGCCTCTCTGGGCAGGCTGTTCCAGTGCTCCATCACTCTCACAGTAAAGATTTTCCTCATGTTCAAGTGGAACTTCCTGTGTTCCAAATTGTGCCCATTGCCCCTAGTCTTTATGTTAGGCACCACTAAAAATAGTTTGGTTCCATCCTCCTGTTTCTTGCTCTTTCAATATTTATATTCATTGATATTGTCCCTCTCAGTCTCCTCATCTGCAGGCTAAACAGACAAAAGTCTCTCAGTCTTTCCTCATAAGAGAGATGCTCCAGTCCCCTGATCATCTTCATGGCCTTCTGCAGGACACTCTCTAGTAATTCCTTGTCTTTCTTGAGCTGGGCAGTCAAAAACTGGACACAGAACTCCAGATGAAGCCTCACTAAAACAGACGAGAGAGGGAGGATAATATTCCTTGACCTGTTGACTACAGTCTTCTTAATGCACCCCAAGGTCCCCCTGGACTTTTTGTCCATGAAGGAACGATGCTGGCTTATGGTAAATTTGTAGTCCACCAGGACTCCCAAGTCCTTCTCTGCAGAGAAAGCAACTCAGGCCCTGACCTTTGCTGGTGGGTGGTGTAATTCCTCCTAAGGTGCAGAACCTGACACTTGCTACTCTTGAACTTCCTTATATCCCTCTCTGCCCAGCTTTCTAGACAGTCCAGGTCTCACTGAATGCCAGCATGGCCTTGCAATATATCATCTGGTCCTCCAAGTTTTGTATCATGGGCAAACTCACTGAGGGTAAGCTCTAGCCCTCATCCAGGTCAGAAACCAGTATCAAGCCCTGGGGAACGTCGCTAGCTATAGGTCTCCAGCTAGACTCTGTGTCACTGATCATAAACCTCTGTTGGCCCTTCAGCCAACAAACCAAAAGGCCATGCAAACAGGGAATAAATAATGTTTTAAATTGATGAATTTTTCATAATGCAGGTATGTATTCCACTAGGCATTAATATTCCCTCAATGATATCAATTTTTTATAGTGTGATCAAGACAGAATCTGGGCTGAAGGAGCTGGAACAGAATTTTTGAAATATGAAAAGAGGCCTGTTCCTAGATTAATATTGAAGAAATGAAATGTTAGAAAGAAAATCTGCATGAAAAATAAAGTAAGAAAAATATCAGTTGAATATACTGTATGTATACAATTGTATTTACTTATATATTGAGTTACACAGTGTCACAAACCATATATACAGAAAATTAAAATGCAGAGTCAACTTCAGACATATCTGCTACAAGTCCTAGTCTTCATTTTTCCTCTGTCACTGAAAATTGCATTTTTATTCCATTTCTTTTCTAACTTCCTTAAGAAATTAAAGCATCTTTGACAATTACTAAGATTTTCTATAGTAATTGCTTTCAGAACAAAATTTGTGAGTTTTCCAGAATTCATTGTCTTAAACAGATTTCTAAGGTTTTTATCAGGCCTCATTTGCAGATGGTTTTGGATGACTAAGATGGACTGTTTTATGAATTTAAACATGGATTGTAGAAAGAACTAATTTACCGGTATCATCATTTAGTGCAACATTATAGAGACATCCTTGAACTATGCATCCAAATTCATATATCTAGAGAAAAAATGAAAATAAACAGGAAAAGATGACAGAGTCCAATAGAGAAATGGAATGAAAAGAATAAATGTAATAGAATGCTTGATTCTAATGCAAGATTTATTGAATATCAACTAAAAATATAAGTTGAATATTTCAGAGTAACCTACCTGAATTAAACATCAACTGATTTTAAAATGTATAGACCTGACATATGAATTTTGTTAAGTAGAAAGGTAATTAAGGAAGATGTTTGATTAAAATAAAAATATACATTTTAGAATAAAATATCAAACAATTGTTAAAGCATTTTTTTAAAGACTCTGTTACTAGCTCTATTTTTTTAAAAAAAATTAAGGTGCCAGCAATAAATCTGAAATAAAAATATTATGTGAGTGAAAGGAATTCTTAGCAATATTTGTACTTACATTAAAATAGAAGAAGGAAGAGAAATAGATTTTTTTAGAATTCTCTGGCTGAAAGAACTAGAATCTCTGGTAGTGTAGGGCTTCTTTATTTTGTTTTCTTTTGTTGTGATTTTGTTTACTGTTGGTGCTTTTTTCCGCATAAACCAGAAAAAAAGACAGGACATATATTTTTCATCTCCTGTCATTTCAGCACAGTATGTTCATTTTATTTGAAGCTGAACTGCTCTGTTGTGTTTCAGTCGGTCAAGATTGAAGTAATCAGGGAGCAGGCCAAATAAATGTTTTTGTTACAATGATTTGTCTTGGTAAATGACTTCGAGAAATATCACTTTCTATAATAGTGGAAGATCGAAGTGGGGCGTTTCAGGAGAACATATACTATCTTGGTGAAAAGGGAAAATCAAAACCCACTATATGGCACAATGCAATAGGCTACTAACTGTGGTGGTGGTCTACTGTTCCTTTCTAATAGAGAATGCCACTGATGTTTGGACCCTGAAGGCAAAGTATTTGAATATATTTTATCTAAGTTCAAGTTCACAAGAAAATTCTCCAGTGATAATGAAAATTATCTCCTTATTTCACACAGGTGATAGTGTCTTCATTTTCAGAGTATTTGAAAGGAAAAGATAGAGAGAAGAATGCTGACTCTAAGTATCCGTGCTAAGCAAATGAATAGTTCAAGGAAATCATACACTGTTTTTGGAAATTGCACTGAAGAAAGAAGTCCCACATAGTAATTCCCACATTTATAACACAAAATGTTTTCCACAACACAACTAAATTGTAATCAATTTTCAAATAGTAACAAATTCCTGAAGAGAACAGATAGTCTTGAAAAAAAAACCCCCAAAACCCTCACCAAAGAACTCTACAAATCTTTCTATGTATGTATAGACACACATACATAGACTTACTTTTAAGGACATCAGAAAGAAGCCAACATAGTTCATAGTCTCATTCTGTTATATAAATCTATGTATTGTGTCCTTATTTCATGTTTTCCAAAGTGTAAACCATTCTTTAGAAGTTCTGTCATGCTCCTACTTTTCCTTGGAGAAGTTCTGCTGATGAAACTCTCCTATGAATAATGGATCTGATGAAGAGGCTTCACATTAATATTGAAAGTAGAGCTACAGTTGACTTGCATTCACTAGCTCTGTTCACCTTCAATGGCAAACTACAATTACCTTTTACATGAATAACAGTGACAAGTGAGCCTGAGAGCTCAGGCAGTGAACTTTCTCACATATGTGAAATGTTTTATTTCCATAAATCAAAATCATGTGTTTATGAAAATCCATTCTTTTCTAACTTAACTATAAATCAATGTTAGCTGCATTGAAACCTTTTGCACCACAACAGAGTCTGGAAGCTTTAAAGTCACCTCTTTAATCTTATGAAAGCTACTGGATGTTTGGTGCAAGCTATCTGACAGCAAGGTATGATGTTATTTTTATCTAGCATTTCCTGATTTCAAATAAGACCTTACTGAAATATCGCAATTATTTAAAGTATTCACTAATTTACTAATGTGGAAAAAAAAAAGAATAAAAAATCTTATAGCTCCATTGAAACCCTTCCTAATTAGAATCATACAATCATACAAAGGAACTTTGGAAGGCATCTAGTCCAACCTTCTGCACAAAAATTAAAATAGAAGAGCTTGCTCAGTTCCTCTCTGGTTAAACACTGAATTTCTTCAAGAAGAAAGATTCCATAACTTTTCTGAAGCAGTTTGTTCCACTTGCTAATGACTCTCATATAACTCACTTTTTCTCATATCCAGTCGGAATTTCTCCTCATGTGAATTGTGGCTATTGCTCATCATTCTTTTGGCACATGATGCCACCTAGATCTTGACATTTCAATCTGCCTTACATACATCCCCCTTAAAACAGTTGTAGAAAAAAAATCTCCTTTTAGCTTTCCCTTGTTTAACTAGAGCAAGTCCAGTTCTTTGGGCCTTTGTCCCTCATCATATACAGCAAAAACTTTAACCTGTAAGGATCTTGGTGGCCCACCATCGGTCTTATTCCAGTTTGTGAATATCTCTCTTGTATTGGGAGAGCAAATATGTGATATTTGATATGTGGCCTTACTAATGCTGAATAATCACTTCCTCCTGTATGCCAACTACACTTCTGCTAATTAATACAGTCCTGTGTGTAGTCTGCCTTCACCACATCGGCACATTGCTTATCCACATTCAGCAGGACCCCAGGTCACTTTCTAAAAAGCAGTTTCACTGCCATACCCCATCCTGAATTATTCCAAGAATTACATTCCAGGTGAAGGACTTCTTATAAGAACTTTGCTAGGTTTTTGTCCATCTTAGAAGCTTTTATCAGCTCTCTCAAGCCAGCTCACTTTCACGGATTCTGAGTGGAGAACCTCAAATATTTTCACTATAATTTTCATAAATAAGATCCTGGTGATCTTATTTTAGCTGCATTTTCTACTGGTATTAGAACTTTGCTTTGCATGGCTATATGCCCTGCTGCCAGTCCTGATTATTTGACAAGAAGTAATCTCTAAGTTGTCTCAATTTACTACTGTGTTTGTTTTCTTATGCTATATTCTAAAGAGGAACACTGATGTCTACAATAAATATGATGACGCAGACCAGTGCTCACTAGAAACAGCAAACCTTAGACTAGAAAAAAATTCTCATTCCAACTTATTTCCTTCAAGAATCAAGATTATATGAGAACGATTGAGGAAAAAATGTTCAGATGAAGTTTATACAGGAATTTACATGGATTAATTCAGTCTCGTCTTTACTTTAGTTATTAATCTTTTCAATGAGTTTCATGTTTGTTACCTATTTTGTTATCTGAAAGAGACTCTCTTATCTCACTAAACAGAGAAACTGTGTGGTATCTTTTCACTATCCATCCATTAACCAGAAATGTTGGGTTCTGGAGTTTATGCTTCTATATTTCCTTTCAGTTGCAATTATTGTAAATTTGCAGTATTCTTATTATTTTTGTGAGTTTTGTTAAGTGCGATGAAAGGCAAACTTCTTTACCAGATGCTTGGAGGATTGTCCTTGCCCAGGAAAGCACATAAGAGGCGGCTTGACACTGTCTCAGATGGCTTATAGTTTCTTCTGTCTGACTTCTTCTACCTAACTCTTTCTTAGAGGCATGAATCAGATTAGAATTTCAAAGACTGTTAGAAGGACTATTAGAATGAAAAGGAAAGGAATTTGTATTATCTTACACTTTTTCATTCTTTTTGATTTTATTTCATTAATCAGATAGAAATAAAAAAAAAAATAGAAACACTTTGGCAGTAGGGTTTATGACTTCAGAAGATTAAAAAAGGAGCGTTTTATCCATAACCTGAAGTACACTACTGCCATGAGTGTTCTTGAAAACAGGAGTGTCATGATGTTTAAAAATGGAAGAGCTGTTTAGAATTTATGTATACACACATTTCATTTCAAATGCACTCTATTTTAAATTTAAAAATTTTAATTGATTTGGATAATTAAATTATCAGTTAACTGTGTCCTTTGGTATTTTAAATTTTTAATCCTCTTCAAAATACAAAGGGACATGATTCAGTTGGGCAAGGATATCCAAATCAAAAGCAGATAGTCCTCACAAGATATTAACAAGAGATGTCAGAAGAAACCTGCATGTCACAGAGTGGCAGATGGGATGCATTAAGTTGCTACAGGGAACACTGGATGCACGGCCCACAGGCAGACTGCAAAGCATTGCGACTCCTGTTCGAGATACCTTCAACGATACAGGCATTTACAAATAAGCTTGATATCTATCCTTCTTATGAGTTAGAGACTACTAAACATTGCTCTTGGAGTCTCAGGAACACTTTGTTCCATCTTAAGGCTCTCGTCCTTCTCAATAAGAGAACCTTAAATGTCAGTGCAAGAAGGCAAGAAGGTCAACTTTTCTAGAAAGGTAACCCTGTACCCACTGATGTTCAAATCACAATTAGAGTTTTGAATACATTATCTGCTGGGTGCTTGGAAAGACCAAACCCACCAAGGCACACGTAGATGCTTCAATAGAAGGATCTTAACTCAGATTCAGGTCTCCCTACTTTTCCTCTCACCTGGAGAGTGAGATGGGAAACCTGGGATGGAGGTCCACCCTTCCTGCAGTTTTTGAGGTCTCACAGCCCTGGAATTTATTACTTATGGGTTACATCCATATAAAGTGCATTGCATTTATGGCATTGGACCCATAGAACTAACTTTTACAAAATTCCTAAAGAACAATTTTTATTAGCTAGTATGTAACATAAATATATGTCCAAACTGACCGTAGTAAGCCAATAGGAAACCCCAAAGAAGAGGGAGTCCAGATATCTCTTGAATTTTACTTTCTTCTCCAGAACTTTAAAACAGACATACTTGAGAAGCTCAAACCCACTCAACTAGTCAAATACCTAAAGCTTCCACATATACCTACAAATTCAGAGAGGTTGTTCATTCTCTCCCCTTACAATACAGCTATACAAAGAAAAATGTGCCACCTGTTTAACTTTTACCTAATAGTTCAGCCATCACAACATTTATTTTGTGAATGGAAGATCTGTATTCAACGAGTACCTCCACCTGACAATTTGTACATGCATATTTCTGATGTGAGAGCTAAAATGAGCAGTCAAAACAGAAGAAACATTGTAGAAGTATTGTAATATTACCAGCAGCAGTTTAGATTCCCACGAACTCCCAGGTCATGAATAATTAAGGGGATTTGTTTTAAGGGATTGCTAACTTGGACTTAAATTACATTTCAGACCTCTGAATATCTCTGTAGGTTTCAATTTTTTGTTTAGAATGAGAAGAAAATATCAGAAATTTTCTATGCAGAACCATTCTTACTGAAAGCCATTTCTGTATACAAGTTCAGGACTTCAAAAGACCAAAGTTTCTTTTTCTGGTTTAATGTCTCCATGTCTTTGCCAGCCAAGCATCTCTAATTTCGGTTCCCACTTTTACAGTTCCATTATCCATTTTCAGATGTGTTTATACTTTTTCTTTTTTTTAATTGCAGAAGAGTACATTTCTTACTAATTTCCAATCAAAACTTAGATAAATTGCAATCATATCTTGCATACAAATGCCAGTGTTGAAACGCTTTCTATATGGAATTATTATTTTATAACATGCACTAAAAATAATAGTCTTTAATTCTCCCAATACTTTTGCAGCCATATTTCATCACTGAATTTAAATGAGAATATTTTAATTAAATAAAAATTTTTGTTGCTAATATGAATACACAACAGAAACTTTTGAAATTGAAAAATTGTTTGTATTAAAGATTATCATATATTTGCTTATCATATGTAAAATAATAATTTTACTATGTTTTTTTATGAGAATAAACATAGATATGCAAACAGAAATCCTGACATTGAGAAGCATCACTGTTAGTGGTTTCTATATTTGGGAAAGTTTAGGTTGAGTTGGGTAACAAATGGGAAAATTCATTTGCTTCTTGTGACTAACAGAGAGGTTTATTGAAATAAGAGTTTATTCTTTAGCTTCTAATTAGTAGTTTATAAGATCTCTTACAATTAATGTTAGGGAACTACAGAAACAAGTAATCCAAAATTTGCATTTTTTCATGGATAGAGGGTTTTTTTAAATTATAAAATTATATATTTAGTCTGATTTTTTTATCAAAGTCAGAATTCAGCTTTGTTCTGTTAGCAGAAATATTAACATTTTCATTAATTACTTCTCCTGTCTTATTCAGAATTTAAATTTCTAATTGGATTTTAGAAACACTGACAACTGAAATTATTAGATATATTATTATAGTTTAAGTGTGTGTTATGGTAAATTAGTTTTATTGTTATGATGTAAACAGGTGTTTGTAATTAAGCATGTGCTTCACAAGTGCCTCATGATTTGCTTTCATATCAAGAATTTACAAGGTGTAGTCATAAAAAGGTAGGGAATTGAAATAAGGAAATAATTATAGGTTATCCGAACCAGAATTTATCTGGATGTCAATATGAAAGAAATCTTTAACTACCTTAGTTCTTCTTAAAATTCTTTACATTCCAATGTATTAGGTTACATCATCACTACCTTGCCTTGTCCACTTCGATTTTAAACACTCAAACAATTATTTATCTTTAATTTCCCTTGGGAAGGTGTTGCATGGTCTAATAGATCTGAGTGTAAGCAAATGTTTCCTTATTCAGTCTTAATTCTACTTTCCCATTTTTATAATTACAAGCCTTTCTGAATAAAAAACCATCACTTCTGAATAAATAATTTAATGTCTTATATTCTACTGGCATTCCTGATATCTGAGTTTGCTTGATTATTTGTATATAGAAAATGTGTTTCCTATCATTTTCCTACAATTTATGCTTAGGTTGTTTATTTTCCTCCTAGGATCATCATTCCCACTTAATATTGTCCAGAATTTCAATTAAAAAAAAAATACATTTATTTATTCAAGATTTACCTTTATTTGTGGAAATACTTCTACAAATCTAATTAATTTGACAACTTACATAAAAATCAATGTTTATATAACTTTAAAACTGAACATGTTAAGACAATTGGAGTATTTACATTCTTCTAAATATACTTCAGTTTTCCTGTTTCATATCATAGACAGCTTGTTATTGTACAGAGAGAAAGATATTTGATTTCCAGGGGTAATTTTTTGTCTTCTTATCATATGCCTCACACTGCTGTCTGGTGTCCTCAAGTGAGTACTGCAAACTCACAGACTGGCTTTAGGACATTACTGAGAGTGTCACCACTCTCTCTTTGTGTCAGAGGAAGAAACACCTCAACTAAACATGTGTGCTCTTTCACAGACTGAACGAATTTTCTGTTTCACCACATCGTACAGCAGCTACCGAGGTCAGTGAAACTTCCAGTCTCAGGCAAGGCAGACATGGAAGGTGTGGGAGGGTCATCCTTGGGTTCCCCATCAGGTAAAGACACCCCAGAGCAGGAGGACAGGAAAGTGCTTTCAAGAAACAAAGACCCATGAGAAGCTGATACCATCTGAGATGCTGCAGCAAGTCAGGGCATCCCCAGGGGAAAAATTTAGTTACCTGAAAAATAGGAGCCTCTGTTTTAACTGTTTTAAAGTTTCACAGCTTGACTCCAGCTGCTGATCCACATCTATGCAGATGTAGGATACGCCACCACAATGCAGCTGCTTGAATAATTTAGGCTACCTTAAAGGCAGAGATGCCTGTGCATAGGAATGAACTGAAGCAGGGGTGACCTAGTCAATGGAGAGCAGCAGTAACTTGAGCTATCAGTGGAGAGAAACGGGCTCCTTTAAGGCATATTTCATATCTGTTTCCAGTTATGGCATCCAGATGAAACTGTGTGCTAGAAGTATGATTCCCTTCTTTCAACTATAAAGGCATTCTAAATTACCAGATTATCTATACATTTGTCATAATGTAGATGTCTGTATTTGTCACAGGATTTTTAAGTGTCTCGATGTGATAGATTAAAGGAATACGTGAACTTGCTCTTCAAGCTGTTCATTAGCTGTTTAAAATCTCTAAACTGAATAGTCAGTAAGCACAATCTAATAAAGCCCTTGAAAGTTAAGACATACTACTTAAGTTTCAGTGACGTATTAACACTCAGCTTGTTTCAAAACTAAGTGTACAGCCAATTCAGAGACTTAAGCATTCATCAGACTTAAATCTAATGTAAATTTAATACAAAGCTATATCATCATTCAAGTCAGTCTAAAATAACTCTAATACTTCTGCTGTTATGTAAAAACATGCACAAAGTTACAAAATCAATTACTGCTCAGTTTTATCAGTGGAATTTGATTGTTTAATTATAAATGTCTCGTACCATTTGAGGTAACGGCCAAGAGATCTGCTTGAGTCAAAAGACATGGTACAAGTGGCTTGCTGCAGTCATGTCTCCTATACCAGTTGCTGGAAGTTCAGTGATATGCTCAAGTGAATTTTCTCAAAAAGACCATTTTCAATTAAAGTATCTTATGGTTACCAAAAAAATTATCATCCTCATCTTGATTTAACTCTTATACATTGTATAAGCAAGTTGAGCAATTATTCACATTATACTGGAAATTGAACGTTCTCAGGGCTCACAAGCCATACTGTGCAATCTTAATGCAGTATCAGCAAGCTAGTGGGACAGCAACTTCAGGAAAAATCTCACATCCTACAGCCTGAGCTTGGAATTTGTCTTCCTAGAAATATTAAGAAAGCTCGATAAGTGCACTACAATGAGCCACTAGCAACAGGCTCAGAGTTAAAGTTTCAAAAAACAGTCTTTAATGATATCTTTTCTCATCAGTAAAATAAATGATCCATTCTTGATAGGTAGCTGATCTCACTGTAAATCTTCCTGCCCTTGCTGCAAGCTATGGCAGATCTAGATTCCTTTCATGTATGTTTTTGGTAGCTAGTTTGTTTGCTCATATTGTTCTTAGAGGTAATTAAACCAGGTTTCCCTGCAAGTTGCTAAATTGAACCTAAAATGGTATCAAGCATGGAAAATCACATTCTGTATAATAGCATACTGATACAATTCTATATGTAGCTGAAAATAGTCTTCTAAAAGGAAGCTTTGTGTTGTAAGGACAGTTCTGCACTATCCTGACTATAAAATTCTCAAGAGAATGTACAGATTTTATTTTCTATGGATAGATACCCATAAAGTAGGATATTTTTTAGATTTACCACTTTCTGGATATCACGTTTTCTACTACATAAGCATACATGTAATTATCACTTCTTAAACGTAGCTGTTAACAGTAGAAATTAAAATCAATCAGTTAAGAGATGGTGCAAAGTCAAGTCAAGTAATATTGGACATCTATGTAGAAGTCTCTTAAATTCTTAAAATTTAGAGAAGATCGTAATATCATTTGGGCTATACCAAAGAAGTCTCTTGTGACAGTTTTCCACTAAGAAAGTTCTTATTTATTCAGTTCAATTGTTGCATTATCCAAAAGAAAAATAATGTATCTCATAGCTTATTCAGTAATAGATTGATATTCTAAGGCCCTAATTGTAACTAATTGCACTGGGAATCGCATGACTTTAAGTCAAGTGTACAGGCTTCCAACTAAAAAGTTATTTAAGGATTTTGTGAGACAAGGTTTTTAGGAGTATTTTATGACTAGAGCTCAAAATATCACACAACCCAGCAACCAACAGGCCAATAAACTATAATGTGAATACCAACTAATGTTGTCAAAGACAGCAGGGCAGTTGGCAGATTTAGTATGGCATCAGTTTCTCAGCAAGGCTATAGTAGGATTAGAAGAGGAGAAACACTTGTCCTTATAAACGTCAGGCAAAAGAAAACTCACATTGTATACAGAAATAAAAATTTATTTCAGAAAATAAAAAGATACAGTTTTATTTATTTCCCTTTGTAGATGCCCAGCTGCATTCATTAAATTATAGAAATAAAATTGTGTTCAGTCTAGCCAATTTGTTGTAACAACACTACACTGAGCACTTGAAAATAGGTCCACCTCCAGGCAATAGAGATGGCTAGCAAGGTTTTAGGTAGATCACTGGACTTAAGGAATGCATGTTCAGTTGTGGTTGCTCTACAGACACATTAGCTGATATAAGGAGATTAAAAATAGTTTTATCTGATTAATCTGTAACTTAAAAAAATTTAAAACCTGCATAATATAGGAAAAATTAGTAATTTGTAACTAAGTAGATGCTATGTTAGCAGCATATACACAACTATCCCATATCCTATATGGCATTTCTCGAATTCCACCTGGACTTAAAGAAAACGTACATAACATGTATGTGGCAACCGGCTGCCATTCTGCTGTGCTATGTAGCGTGCACTGAACAAGCCAGTATTGGTTACATGCATTACGCTAGGAAACATCAACTTTAAAGTGAAATTTTTCAGTCTTACATTTTCTGCAACAACACAATTAAGATCTTATGAGTCTTATCTAAACAGAAAGAAAGTGAAGGTATTTAAATTTGTTGTGACTCTTGCAACAGAAGAAAAAATAAGGAGAAAACCTGTTAAAAACATACATCTAGATATAGAGGTGTCACAGTCCACTTGGTGGACTCCTGATGATTCATTTACCTTAATCTCGAAGCAACCACGATGCCAAGGGTTTATAATTTAATCAAAGAGAAACTTTATTATTTTGCCTCTAAAGCGGCATGCAATAGACAAAGTGGAGAAAAGGGGAGGGAAAGGAGGAAAGAGGATTATAGCTACCACCACAGATCCAAAGACATCCCTATGGTCCAGGCCCCGAACAGCGTCCTGCCGGTCCTCAGTCGTGACTCATCATCACGACGGGCGATCCGTGATCCAGAGGTGGGGAGATCTCACTAGGGTGTGGTTAGGAACCACCTTTTATGCTCAGCAGCAGCACCTCGCACCTCCTCTCTCCCATGGATTGTGGTCAATCTCCGCCTTTGTTTCGCAATCCAGACTGAACTGCGCAGGCCCCAAAAGTTCTCACTTCGCTTGCCAGAACTTGTCTGCGCCTGCGCCAGCTCAAGTTCATGGGTCTTCTACTTCCTCACCTCATCTTCCTCTCATGACCACTAGGTGACCGGAAGACCCTCTACGAGTCTCTATGCATGCTCTTCTTTTGTTGGCTTCAGGTCAGGGAGGAGGTGGGGCAAGTTTGGCTGAGGAAGCAGGTGAAATCCATCTTCTGGACAGCAGCTATCTGGCTTTTTCTTAGATGTTACTGGCAGTCCCTGGTCATGGTGACTGCTTGTACCAGGCAGTTCTTTTCTCTCAGGACGTTTGCTTCTTGGTCTCTCTCCAAGTCCCTGATGGCGATGTTGAGGCAAATATTGTTCTTCGGACCGACTCTT
The DNA here is from genome assembly GCA_013389885.1 of Geococcyx californianus. Lineage (NCBI taxonomy): Eukaryota > Metazoa > Chordata > Aves > Cuculiformes > Neomorphidae > Geococcyx > Geococcyx californianus. Next base: position 12,099 of record VWPV01014561.1, on the reverse strand, counting down.
ACAAGAGGAAAGCCTAAGATGAAGGTAAGCTCATATCTTCAGCTGAATAGAAGTTAAGCATCACTGAATAACTTCTTGAAAGGCCACCTCTCTCCTCTCTGCCCCCATGTTCTTTGCACTATAATATATACAAGAATACTTTTTTTTTTACCTCCATTTCTCTTAGCCCCCAATTAGACTTGCATCAATACAGGAATAAACATAGTATCTTTCAATGGTTATTCGTCATCTTCATAAAAGTTGCTTCCTACAGGGAAAGGACAGAAAGAGGAATTTTAAATTAGACTTGAACAAAATATTAATGATAAAAAATTCGCATAACTAGTCAGAATACTTGACTAAAATTAAAACAAACCCTCCTTTTAAGAATATATTCTTTTTCAGGATCAGTGAAAGGCAATCTACATTTGCCGATATCATTCCTGTAGTTGATCTCTGACAACAATTACATTCATGTTCAGATCATGTACATAAATAAAATCAAATATATTTAATATTTGTATTATTTTCTGTAGTTTTCTCTGCAGTGTGCTCAGTTACAACTATCAGACAACATTCACAGAAATATTTATACAGAGTAAATATACTTCTTTAGCAATATTGTATTATAATCATAAATGTGTGTGCATAGTATTCAAAAAATATTTGTCTGGGCTGACATTTTTTGTGTTTTATCTGTCTGTGTAAATGTTCCTTTCAAAAATGTTTCAGATAATTTTGATTAATTGTAACAAGGTTCTGGGAAGACATCTACTTTTTCTAGTGTGAAAACTTTGAAGTGAGGTGACTTCTATAGCTGATTCACTACTGTTACACGAAATCTGAGTAACTGATTTTGTAGATTCATTTCCTAATGTAAATTTACATATATGGTATGTAGGATTCGGAAAATTTTCAGATTTCTAAATTTTATCCAAAAACATTTGAAGTTCTGTCTTGCTACACACATTGCTTCTTCCCACCTTTATTCAGCATATCCTGGTCAAACAAGGCAAGAGTCCTTGGTCAGAGGTAGGTCCACCCAGGAGTCAGCTGGCCCCAGCTTCTAACAGCCTTCTGAAGCCTCCAGCAGAATCTGATCCTTTAGTCTCCTCCATGTCAAAACCCTTGCCATGCAAATCCAACAGAATTTCTTTTTTATGTCTTTTGAAGTGTGAACTAATCAAAGTTTACCTTGTGATCACAGCTGGAAGGTATTACAACATAAAAAGCGATGGCTAGAAACACATTAGGTTTGGAATAACCATGTTAGCTATGTGTATGTCTGAACAATAAAAATAATCTTGCATGTAAGAACTTTTTATTCATTAGAATGAATAGAATAATTTCTCAAACTTTACCAAGTGTATTGCATCCGTATGAGCCACATCATTTAATTCCAAATTGCAGTCACTTATGGAGAGACAAGAATTGTTTTGCAGACTATGTAATTCTCCTCTCTATTCTGAATCAAATCATTATGATCCATCAATTTCCAGTGCATTTAATAGCAATAAAGAGAAATGCTATCCCTTTTAGTTCTATTATTATTAACTTAAATGTAATTTGTTCTTTTATGGATGATGAAAAGAAACACATTTTCTGTCATAGTGTATAAGATTTTTGATTTTTTTCCCCTATAATGTTTTTGGCTGCAACAGAGTTAATCCTCTCCGTAGCAATTTGTGACCATAACAGTGTTGATAACACAGGGACATTTCAGTCATTGCTGATCCATGACTACACAATGTCAAAGCATTTTCCTGTTTCTTATGCTGTCCCATCAATGAATAGGCTCAGGGTGCATTGGAAGTTTGAAGTGAACACAGATATTGTGGACAATATGATGTCATGCTCAGCAATAAAAACTGGGGAAAGAAGAAGGAAGGGAAGATGTTCAGACTGTGGTGTTTATCTTCCCAAATAACTGTTACATGTGATGAAGCCCTGCTTTCCTAGGGGTGGCTGAACATCTTCTGCCAATGGGAAGCACTGAATTAGTTATTTGATTTTGTGTGTTTCCACGCAGCTTTTGCTTTACCTATTAAACTTATCTTTATCTCACTCCATGATTTTTCTCTCTTTTACCCTCCAATTCTCTTCCCCATCCCACTGCAAGGGACTAAGCAAGTGACTGTGTGGGACTGAGTTGCTGGCCAAGGCTGACACGGGAGCCTTTTTTAGTGCTCAATATGGTCTCGAGGGGTTCAAGATAACAATAGATTCGATTGGAATGTCCTAGACTGAATTTATAGCTATTATAGCTATTTAGCTACTAATCGGCTGGACTTTCTTACCTTACTGTACATTAAATAGACTTCCATATAGGGATTATTCACTTCTAGGAGTTCTGAATACTTTCATAATCATATTTGTAAGGTTTCAGTTTAATTTATATGCTTATGTAGAGAAATCAGCATCTATGTTAGTTACTTTAATCTCTCTCCTCATGTTCTCAGTGGCATCATTTTAGTTACTTTTATCATATCAGGGACATACAGGATAAATGTGATAGTAGGAAAAAGACATTTTATAAACTTCTATCACTGCAACACTCTGGTAGAAATCAGGAGCTGGAACAAGTTTCCATTTCTGTTTTTCCATCAGTTTTTTGATACTCTAAAATTGGTTTCCTGAATGCTTGAGAGATGGTAGGGTGCCTTTCAAGATTGTGACTATTGGTGCTGGAGAGGTGTAAGATATCTATAAATGTTTCATCTGTTAAAACAAGAGTTACTTCTATATACTCAGCAGTTATGATGGCACCACCCATGGCTGCCACTAGAGGTGGCAACCCTTTCATTCAATTATTGTACTTGCAATCGTTGTAGCTAATGTTTAAGTAAAAAAAGACCCAGTGAACGTTATAAGATTTTGAAAAGATGATTGGCTGTGTAAAATACTGTATATAACTAAACATACTGTTGCAAAATTCATTTAACAGATTGTATTGCACTTGATTACTAGTATAAAGAAAACGCCATTCACATATGAATTTGTAGTTGAAAATAAAATACTAGTTCATCGTGTCACAGCCACAGAGAAGTAAGTCTGCTTCTCAAACACTTATTTAATCTATAAATATCCTTATAGTTCAGTAAAGGTTATGAAACATTCATTGTGGGGTTTTGTAGCAGTTTGCTCTAAAATTGGCTTGTGTTAAGAGGTATGAATCGTTGTTTGACATAGAACACATCACTATCACCTTCTTTCAATGAGTTTTAAAAAAGAACAATGAACATAAATCAAAAAGAAGAAAAATAGCAGTCAATGAACCTTTAACATCTTTTTTATCATTAAGCGGTTTAAATGAGTCCGCAAGGATTATTGTGTGACACTGGCTCAATTGTAAGTAGAAACCTCTGAAAGTAAATATAAAACATACTTATTCCAAATATATTCAGAACTATATTTATTTCTAGTTTGAAAAAAACATTCTATGCAAGTGTAAGAGATGTTAGCTCAGCTACATTGAGATTTTGGCAAATTCTATTGTATGAGCATTTAGCATCAGTGACTGAATTTATTATTCCATTATCATCTGTGAAGGAACAATGAATGATAGTGTCATAATTTCTGAGATATATAAAATTGGCACTGAAGAATGAATTGATGAATGCTGCTTACCTCCCATAATACTACAGATATATTTTTCAAATATTTTACAGTATCTATGTGGCATCTGGCAGCTACTTGAGGAATAATTTTTGCAGTGCCTCTGATGTTCCTGTCCAGAAGAACATGCCTTTATTTTGTGCCAGAAGTTTCAAGGACCTTCTCAAAGAAACAGTAGTTTAGGTGTGACCATTAATATTTTTCAAGATTCTCTCTGGCATCTCTCTTTTCTGTTCTCCACAAACCAGTCCAGATCATGCTGTGAGTGCTAACATTGAGCAGAACAGAGAAGCATTTGCTGTGGAAGATTTCCATACATGGCAAAATGGCATCTCATTAATAAGACAGAAATTATTTCTCTGATGTCAGTGGGTGATTCTTCCAGTTCCTCAAATGTTATTTTTCTGTGTGGGTCTTTGAAGGTCTCCACATAAAAATATTTTTAAAATATCCTTCAAAAGTAAAGTATATTGACGATGTTTTGGAGATGCAGACATTAAAAGTTGGTTTAAAGCACAACTCTTGCTTCAGATCTTGGTGCCAAGATACCTTTTGATACAAACAATCTTTGATAAGATTTATTTATTACTTTCCACGGTCAGAGGTTAACAATGATTCTAAATTATCTCACATCTGTTGTCTTGGGAATACTTATAAGATCATGATTCAAATGAACCATGGTAATTAACACCTGAATCTTGTAGAAATGTAGGCAGATGTTTTTTCCCTGATTGTGCCAACAACCAACCATATTTAGTTTTGGTTAATATTATACTCATTCATTCACTGATGGACATTAATGGAATGAAAAAGGGGTAGAAATTCAAGAACTATGTACTTTAAAAAGACCCCCTAAACAACTTTTTTGCTGGATTCGAAAAACTTTGTAATTTTTTTTCTAAATGTATTACACTACTTCCAGATGGCTTATAATATGTGCCTTTCATGAACCTGTTTTCCTGTTAAAATGGACTATTATGGATTCTTGAATTCATGATATATTTCTGAAAAATTTTTGAAATTTCTGCCATATGTAAATCAAAGATGTTTAACAGAAGTGTAATCCTACTAGAAAAAAAAAAAAAGAACAAGACTTTTTCTTCTTCAATAAAGCTGTTCTGAATCTAGAGTTTTAACTGCTCCTTAGAAACAAGTACAAAAAAATTATCCTCTAATTTATGATAAAAGTCAGAAACAGTAACTTTCAATGACAATGGAACACACTGATTTCTGCATCAGCAAAACTATTAGAATTTTCACAGGTCAGAATTATCAATCCATATGAAATATTGAGAATGGAAGGACAAGAATAGAAAAATACCGTTATCTCAGAGCTAGACATGGGAAGATAACTGCAGATTGTGCTGAGAGGAAGAAGGAAGACATGACAACAAACCAAGTTCCTTGGAGTTGCGTTTCTTTGTTAATCCTTGGTGATACTGCTGGATTTGAGGAAAAACTATCAGATATTGCTCCTTCAGAAGATACAATTTTCTCAAAAATAAATTACATCACTAAGAATGTTAGCAGTAGAATGATTAAATGGAGTAAGAAAAAAAACAAGGTCAAGTACGTAAAGGTTAATATGAAGAAATTTTTCTATAAAATTGGAAAACTTCAGCAGTATTCAAAAAGGAAGCAGAAAACCTTGGCTATGTTCAACACTGTTGTGTAACTGTAAGACATCACTATGAAAAAAAAATATTAGGATACAACCTCAAAATATTTTCAGTGTCAAATTGACATAAGAAATAAAGTAGGAAGAAGAATTAAACTAAACAACACTGCCAGTAGAAGTATAAATTGCTATAAACCAATTATGACCAGAGAATAGAAAGAAAATGATATTTTCTAGCTGTCAGAGTAGTAAAATTGTGGAATAGCTTTTGTATATGAAAGTGGATGAGGGACAGCTAAATAGTTTTGAGAAATCTGACCAATTTCTGAAAAGGCTATGATTGCATATAATAGCTTATGAATGTTCTCCATGACCTTTCTTGTCATATTCCCACAACCCCAAAGTGCTTTCTGAAATATTTTTATTATTACATAATACATGTTAAACTAATAAATACAACTCAATAAAATATTTTTGAACTTTTACTGAAATACAGTGATTTTTTAATTACCAATTTTTCATGAGTTTGTAATTTCTCAGGCAAAAAATATTCTGTGGAAAAAATTCTGAATATCTTTGTGAGATGGGGAATGGGAAAAAATAATCCTCTTGAGACATCCCTCTGTCTGCCTATAGACTCTAGAAATGTGGTAGTGAGCCCTGTGAAGAGATTTATGCTTGTTCAAATAATCTTATATTTTTTTACAGCATAATTTTTGTACCAGACACCAAAATATTTGTTATTATTTCCATATGTATATAGCACAATCTAAATACTCATTTAGCAACTCAAGTCCGTAAAAGGGGATGCATAATAGCACTTAAGATACTTGACATCTTGTGAGAAATTTTAAGGGACCAGCAGATAAAAGACAGGACCCACAGGAAATATTTTTCCTGGAGTAGAAACTTTAAACCAGATTAGACTACAGGATCTGGAAAATAGTACTTGACACCCACCCAATCATGGGCAAATGAATTCCGCCTGATGGATACTAGGAGAACAATTCAGCTGATCATACTGAAGTAGCTATTAGACGGTGAGCTAAATAGATTTCTATTTATTCAAATGGACGTCTAACATGTGCAGATATCCAAAATGTAGATATTTTTATCTGTGAGACTGCTACTAACTTTCAGTTGATGTAAGATGAGCAAAATCAAAATCCAACTAAACAGTTGAGATCAGAATCTGTCAGACTTTTTGTTAACTACTATGCAGTTTCCGTCACATTTTGTCATAGTGAGGAAATGGGGGAATCTCCTGAGAATCTTTACAATTTAACCAGTCTACCTGAACCGCATTAGCAGTAACGTAAGGACAAATTCCTATAATTTGTTCAGCCTATTGCTCCTGTGTTGGCAATGACACTGGAAAAATCCCTTACAAAGGGGGACCAGTTTTCCTGAACTGCATTAACAGTGATGCAAGGACAAATCCCTGTAATTTGCCCAGCCCTTTCATCCCTTATATTGGACCAACAGTGTCACAGAGACAAATCCCTTACACACGGGGCATCACCTTGGGCCCTTTGCAATTTGTCCTGCCCAACAGGACTGCAATAAGAGATTAAAGTTTATGGAAACTGGTGTATGTGCATACAAGCCAATTTCATTATAACAACTCGTAACCGATTCTGGATTTGAGAGTACCTAGTGGTAAATACTGTCTGCAAAAACACGTCTTAAGCAGTATACACTTAAAAATCTAACCACAGATAAACGCAATATGCAGTTAAACTCCAAGTACATATATAGACACTAACAGCTAGTGTGATGTTACATGGTACACGCAACACAGAATCCTTACCCAATAAACATCCCTAAGTAGGAGGAAACTAGAGTCCAACCTATTGGTTGATACTAGAAAGTTCTGATGAAGTCTCCTCTGAAATCTTTCCCTTTGTTTTACATTTTAGAATACTTTTTCACCTTTGGGCAGAGTTTGGGTGGAGCTTGAGTGACTTCAGTCATACATTCTTTCAATTTTCTTTGGTGTAAAAACTCTCTCTTTTTGTTTAAAGGTATAGCAATGAAAATTCAGAGTGTGTGACATCTGGCAATGCTTTGCCTTAGAGATGGAGAGGAGACAGCTTTTGGGGTGGTGTACTTTATAATGACATTTTTGTATCATGGGTGTTGAGACAGCAACAGTGATCCATCTTTGTTGATCAGAACTATGCAGTTTTTCTTCACAGAAAACACCCACATAACACCCAGTGCTGATAACGGAGATCAGTCGTGCCACCATGGCAGTATACTACTCTTCTTTTCAGAACATTCCGTTGAACTAGCATGGATTCTTCTCCATAATAACTACATTCCTTTTCCTGAGAGCACCTTGCTGCGATTCTGTCTTTATGCTGAAATCACAGTAAAAACTGCTTCGATATACCTAACTTTCAGACAGGGGCCTTTGGAGAAATTTGGGATTCTCATTTTCCCTCATGTTTCATTATTTTCCAGCAGTTTCCAATTGTTTTTCTCCCTTGCAGATAAACACAGGACTGTCCTGGAATGGGCTCATTCTCACTGCCCTCATGTAGATTCAGTGTCGTTTACGATACCTTATTGTATTTCACCTAATGTTCAGCTACCTCTCCAAAAAGACTTGGGTTTGGTGCATGTCCTGGATCAGTCTCTATCCCTGCATAAGTGCATCACTACAATATCTGAAATGGTTTAGGGGTCTGTGTGTAGGCAATTGGGCAGAGAGATCTAAATTCAACCCCAGCATCCAGAGGAATTCTAGGAGCCAGAATGATGTAAAGTAACTTAAAATGAACCAAGCTGCTTGTCTTTAGGTAAAATAAAATAATGTTTAAATACTTTATTGCAAAATAGACTCAATGGCATACAAAAAAAAAAAGGACGTGTATTTTCATTTTGATTACTGTGAATGAATCAGAGAGAAAAATGTAATTTATTAACAAGTACAGAGCTGAAATGCATGAAATAGCCCTGAGAAAACTCAAAACTGAGGAAGAATATCCTCTAATCCTTCCAGTAAAGATGATGGAATGTTGAAGACTCAGTGTAAAAATACTTCATAAGGATGAAAATTTAACACCAAAGGAAAATATCAGTAGTTGTGTTGGCAGACTTTATTATTTTAATAATGGTCCATGTAGAACTGACTGCTTGTTTTTTGACTAAATTTTTAAAACATTAATGGGTCTAACAAGAAATACTACATTTTGGATCCTCACAGAAGGAAAATGTGTTAGTCAAAGTGTAACAGACAGGAGTCCTTCTCTAGAAAAGAACACAAAGTTTTTGTTTTAGCTCAAACTACAGCTTCCTCTCTTCAGGTACATTTACAGTTGTGGGAAAATAATGCAGTACTTTAACATATCATACTGCCATAAACAAAAAAATAGGACAGAAAATAACCCCAAGAAAATAAGATCTGTTGTCAACAAGATGCAGCAGGGATAGGCAAGGAAGGAGAGACGGTGGGGTAGCTCTGAATGTTAGGGAGAGCTTTTATTATCTAAAATTTAGTGATGGTGATGATAAGGTTGAGTGTTTATTGGTAAGGATCAGTGGGGAGGACAAGACGACAGATATCATGATGGCAGTCTGTTACAGACCACCCAGTCTGGATGGCATGATAGACAAATTACTCTCTGAGCAGCTGGGAGAAGCCTCACAGTGGCTAGCCCTTGTCCTTGTGGGGGAATCAGTCTACCAAATGTCTGCTGGAAACATGGTACAGTGGGGAGGAAAATGTCCAGGAGTGTTCTGGGATGTGTGGAAGAAAACTTCCTGATACAGCTGGTGAGGGAGCCAAGCAGGGAAGGTGCCCCATGTGACTCATTGTTTACAAACAGAGAAGGATTTGAGGGTGATGTGATACTTGGAGGCCATCTTGGGCAGAGCAATCATGAAATTATAAGAGTTTTTGGTTCATAGAGTAGTGAGGAGGGGGGGCATCTTGGACTGCTGGAGGGCAGACTTTGCCCTGTTAACAAGCTTAGTTTATAGAGTCCTCTGGGAGGTAGTCCTGAAGGGCAAAGGAGTCCCGGAAGGCAGGATATTCTTCAAGGAAGAAGTCCTAAGGGTACAAGACTGTCACAATAGTCAACTAATTGTTTTTTAATGACAAAAGAAGAGGTTGAAAATTATGAGTTTACCTAACTTCAATTGTTTTTAATTTTAATTGTTGTGGTGATTGATCAGGCTATTCTGTCAATTTGGACTGCAACTACTTCCTTCTAGATGAAAATCTGACATACAATGACTATATTATATTTGTGGTATATGTATCAATAATCCTTTTCAATTTTTTTTCATGTTTCACAAGAATATCGTCCTATTAAAACATATACCACGCAAATATCTGAAGAAAACAAACAATAGCCATAATCTTGCTCACTAAATGAACACTTGGTTAGGTGCTAGGTCATTAGTCTTCTTCAGTGCAGGACATATTTTAGTTCTTCAGAAAAGAATAAAGAAAATCTGTGGACCAATCATAAACCAGTTGTTTTCAAAACAATGAAAAATACCTTCAGATAAACACATACATATATTACTCTATACACATAAAACTGCAACAGTAATGTAAAATTACATTTAGTTTCACAACCACAAAACTTCTTACAGATTAGGAACTAACTCAAATAAATATATTGTCATTTGTAGTTGTTCCCATCAGCTAGGCAGACTCCTAAAATATTCAAAACATGTATTCTTTTTCTCCAAAGACTGTTTTATTTAAAGGAAAGCATTGATTTGTGCCAAAAGATATACAGAAAGACAATCAATCAATGACAACTTTGCAAGAAAGGTACTAGCAAAACTACCCTTGGTTCTCACTTTGCATTCCTTGAGGTCATACATGTACTTTAAATTTTTATTTGCCTGATAATTGAGAGACAGCCATAATAAGAACCAGTCTTTTTCAGTTTTCCTAAATGAAATCGAAGAAGAAATTAGGAAGAAAAATATGATTTTCAAGGAAAACTTTCCATGCAGCGGGGAATAGAGGCTTTTTATGGAGTCTTTGGAAGAAAATGTCTGGCTANGAAGAACAGGTAACACATGCAGAGGAAGCTCCACCATACAATCACTTGCCAAAAGAAGTATGCTACACCCTTTATAATGATGGTTCCTGCTACATCGTGGGGACAAATCGAAGATGGAAAGCAGCCGTGTGGAGCTCCACATGACAAGTTGCAGAAGGCATTGAGGGAGAAAGTGGATCAAGTCAATTTGCAGAACTCAAAGCTGTCCAGTTGGCTCTGGACATTGCTGAACGAGAGAAGTGGCCAAAGCTTTACCTCTACACTGACTCATGGATGGTGGCCAATGCGTTGTGGGGATGGTTAGACTGATGGAAGAAAGCCAACTGGAAACGCAGAGGAAAACCCATCTGGGCTGCAGATATATGGCAAGATATCGCCACCCATGCAGAGTTGATCATGACGGTCCGCCATGTGGATGCACACATGCCCAAGGATCGAGCCAATGAGGAACATCGCACCAACGAACAGGCAGACTGAGCTGCACAAGTCAAAGTGTCACCGATAGACCTGGATTGGCAGCATTGGTTTTGTATTTTTCTGAGGCTTTTTCTTCCTCTTGCCAAGAAAAGGAATTTCAACGGGATGTGAGAGGGGTGAGGGGAGGACATTTCTGGGGAAACCGGGACACGGGTCATGTCCGGATATCCATCTTTCTCTCGGATGGCAGCAGCGGCAATGGCGGCCGCAGTTACTGCGTGTGTGAGTTTTGCAGTCTCTGAAGGAAAGATCATTGGCCATCTGAATCTTCCACAAGTCCTGCAGAACTCACACTAAGTTTCTGTCTCCTTTTCCTGCCCCTCTCTGGTCACGGGCCCCACCAGGGACAGCAGTAGTGACTGCCCTTCCCCCCTGCAGGGCAGCAACGGATGGCCATTTCTTAAAGAGACCTGTATCGTAAGGTTTTGGGTACAGGACTCAATCTATTTTAAGGTTTCAGGGTTTTAGTTGTGATTAGTGTTGATTCTATTCAGTATATACATGTATCTGTGGATAAAAATTGTTAATTTCCAAAACAATTTTTTGTTTGTTTGTTTCTGATTAAAGATCTTTAATATCTGATAATATACCTTACCACAGTATCACAGTATCACAGTATTGTAAGGTTGGAAGAGACCTTTGAGATCTTCAAGTCCAACCTTAGTTTTCATCTAAACTAGGACATTAGTCCACTTGCAAGTTTTTGCCTTTAAATGTTTTTATTTTACTTTTTTATGTAAGTTTTTATTTCAACCTATACCACCTGCTATATCTAATTATATCTTTTCAAAACAACATTGCTTATGTTGCTTATCTGAAGTAAATGATAAACCTTCTTTGTTGAAGTTAGGGAAGTTTTAACGTTAAAATACAGAAGTCATGTAAGACTGAAATAAGAAACAATTATTAAAGTTTTAACTTCTTTTTCTGCAAGATAAAAGTTCAATACAACATAACATTTTACAATACAAATACCTGGATTTGGAAATAGTTCTTGTGAAGATTAACAAAGTTCTCTACTTGTAAAACATACTGTAACTAAGGAAAAAAACAAAGTCAACTGTATAGACAAGACCCCACAAAAATCTCTCCTGGTTTTAAGACAGCTGTAAACTTCAGCGCTCTTAAAAAAGGTAGACTCTTGGTTCAAAAGAAGACCTTTTTCTTCAAAGGAAAAAATAAAACAAATTTTGGTCACAGGACTTTACCTGACATCTTACAATTAAAAAAAAACAAACACAAAACCAAAACAACCTGCCTCAAGTCACAGGAACATAAAAAATTGCATTGATCATAAAGAATAAAAGAATAGAAATAATTAAATGATAACTCTATATATTATACCTGTTATTAGCAGTAACAGATAGATTGTACCACAAA
>VWPV01014559.1:0-71752 GCA_013389885.1 Geococcyx californianus | reverse complement strand
AAATAAATAAATAAATAAGGCACCAGATCATTACGAATTAATCTCCAGGAGTACCCTCTACCCCTCCCAATGAATTGAAATTGAAATATTTCATTGTTGTAACTTCATACATCCAGGAAGAGATAACAACCTTAAACTCCTGCATTCTTCTATTCGTGCATATTGTTTTACATTTCAAGTAGCCTTGCTTAAAAGACATTACAAGATATATGTGATTATATGCATAGAGATAAAGTGAAATACTTGTTCATACCTTCAAAGTAACCAGCATTTAAAGGCTGTGTCTTCCTTGGTGGTTTCACATGGAGATGTTTATTTTCATTGTTTTTGAACAACGCCAGGCGCACAGCTGGGTCTAGACGACAAGAACAAGTTAAAATCAAAGGTCAGACCTGGCTCATTCATTCCTTCAAGCAGCTTTTCACCTTTTAGCCACTTAATAAATGAAAATACCTTTAAAAGTAGGTTTTATAATCACAAAAGATTAAACTTTCTAAAATAAAGTAACATAAATACACGCACAGCTGAGAACCAAAGTCACTATTTTGCAGGATTTTAACACTGTTGACCTTTTAGCTCATCTCCAAATTAAAAATAAATTCTAAAGCATATACTTGCAGAAAATATTCAAAAAATCCAGTGTTAAAGCTTGACATTAAAGCAGAAATATTAACAGAGTATATACCAAGCATTGTTTCTAAAAGCTTTGGTTCAGAATTATTCAGCAGTCTAGATCAAGACTTTTACACCTAAAAAATGTTAACAAGAGGTAGTTTATTTTTTGAGGCTCAATTTGAGGATAACAAGCTAACCTTCTTCCATGTCTCATCTTTATTGAAATAAAAAAAAACCACCTCCAAAAGTCTATAGACTCTCTACGCCACAGTATGATATCTTGATTAGTTTCATAACTGCTATTTTAAAAACTTTGCAAAGAAGCAAGGATAAGCACAGATCTGTATATAAATCTAGATAATACATGTTCCTAGGCTGGAAAAAACCCATACAGTTTAATTAATAAAGACTAAACTAATGCAAAACTTTCCACATCAGGAAGGGTAATTTTCATGCATAATATCTTAAGTGAAGGAAGAATTGTTTGCTTGACATAGGAGGAAAGCAGGAGTTTAAGGGAAACAGTAAATTAGAAAGAATGTGAAAATTCTATGCACGGTGCAGAATAAACCAGTCAGTTATTAAAAAAAAATAGTACTGAGAAGACTATAGAAACAAATGTTGAGAGATAATGATGGGCAAAACTATAGAGGATTTTGTACATATGACACTGAGCATGATAACATGAGTAACAGAAAAGCAATGGAAAAATAAAATAAATATTTTTCATATGGTTAAAAGAAGAAAATAATAGCACAAGCAGACAAATACACTATCAGGAATAACAGAAACAAAGAGGCAAAAGAGGTTTGTCTACAAAAGTGAATATCAACTGACAAGAAAGAGTAGAAATTAATAAAAAGATAGATGCAAAACAGCAATAGAATTTAGCAAGAAAGTAGATGCAATCAAGAAAGAATCTAGATTTTCACAAAGTATACAAGTGGAGCAAAAACTAATCTATAAGACACCACCAGAACAGATAAAGCAGGAAAATGGAGAAGATGGAAAGACTTAATAAGCATTCAGACAGAATAAATGTACATGACTAATTACATCGGATGCTTCATTTTGAGCTCGTTACATGACTGTGTTGGTGTTTACTTAGAGAAGTGATAAGAGCATCTATAATAGTGCAGTAAATTAAGTAGCTTTTTTTTTTTGGTTTCCTTATTTATGGAAATAAAAGATCAGAATGCCCTTTTAGTGGGCAACTTCTTATGAAGATTAATAGTAGTTTAAAGTTGGTTTTGGCTAAAGCTTTATATTTACATAGAGGTTTCAGCTATAAACTAATTGAACATTAAGAGATCCTGAGAGCTATGCTTTTACTCATAGAATGCTCTCTTTACACCTGTAAGATGCAAACATACTGTATCTTTGTCTTACAAGCCTAGAGAAGATCTCTAATGGGGTCCTTTAAGAGATAACTCATTGACAAAACATGTCAAAACGTTACGGTATTCTTGGTCAGCCCACACTGTAGCCGTATTTGCTTGACAGAAAGTTCTTAACACTGCTAACCTCTCACAAAGCAGCAAACTTGACTAACGAAGGAACCATGAAAAAAACAGATGCAAGTAATTTAGGTTGTGCCTTCTTCCCAAGGCAGAATCAGCAATACCTTACACTGCATTATCTCAAATTCTCTAGAAGAACCTCTCTCATTTTGTTGTATGGGACTTTCAGATTAACCCAGACGATGTCAGATTTAAAGTCATTTAACCCACTTTTACTAAATAAAGTATACACTCAATTAAATGACCCAAGATGCACAAGAAATAATGATTAGTTCCATTAGTTTTAAAGGCAGATTGTTAGAATGATTCTGATAATGGCATCACTTTATTCATAAACTAGTTGACCAAGTTTGTAGATATTTTCACTTTGCATAGATGGATAAAGTAGGCCTATTTTTGGAATACCTCTCAAATAAAAAATAAATTTGTAGCAACCTAATGTAGGTTTCTACAGGTTCAGGGTAGCATATGTTTGGGAGAGTAGATCACAGTAAGCTTTGTGAGAAAAATATCTTGAAAAAGTAATACATTATATTTTAAGAGTTCTCTCTAAAATCTTAAGTAACAGAAGTTAATAAAAATATTTTAAAGTATGAATTATTGTGGTTTTAATATTTGTAAGATACATAGATATGTGAGTACTATATGTGGATAAAAATGTACAAAATAAAATTTTTGTAATTACATTTTTTCCAACATGCAGTATACAGTTTAGATACAACACAGGGTTGACAAATAGACTTGTAACTTCTTCTAGCTTCATGCTCGTTACAAAACCAGTGTCTTTCTTCAATAGTAGGCCAAAGACAAAGTGACCAAATTGATTAAAACCTCTTAAGGCACAATGTGATTCAGGATTTCCAAACTACTTTTATTAACTTAAAACAATTCTTGAAATAACACACTTTTTTCCAATGTTTGTTCCAAAAAGTTTTAAAAATAACATATTTTCTTAACCCAGCTTTCCACTTCATTCTATGAAAACTCCAACTAGTCCAAAGTTAAACTAAACTAACAATTTTTGGGTGAAGTCACATGAAGTTATTTGAGCCAATCTGCATTTTTTAAACATTTATTTGTGCACAAGTGTACCAGTAGTAAAGAACATCCATAAACTGGGAAGACAGTGATGGAAATTGTTCTTCTAAGAGATTTATATCAGAAGATTTATCTCTGAGTCTTTGCAAAATAACTTAAATAATCTACAGGGATTTAACACAAAGCCAGACTACTTGAATTTGTACCTACCTGGATCACCTCAACCATTGCCTACAGCTCTTTTGTTATTAAAAATGAGTTCTTTTCTATATCTAGTCCAAAATGTAAGCAATATTACATAGATTACTTTATAATACTAGTGCTTTTCAGGCTCTGAGTGAGCTAGGGAAATGAAATGCCTGTATGCTTTGATGAAAAGCAATCAAATGTTTTAGATTTCACACAAAGAATTGTGAAAGAGTCCAACAGTTCAAAATCATACAAATATCTTCCTGGAATCTGGCATACTCATTTGAATGTGGCTTATTAGATGATGATCTGTGCTGGCAATCTAGGAACCAGGGAGGTAATTTAACGCACATTGCTTGGCTGACTCCAAATATAGAAGATAAGTTGGACAAACACAAGAAATGTTACAAATACAATATGGAAGGAATAGTTTCTGCCTGATCTGGCACCGTATTTGCTAAACAACTTCTTGATAATAGATGAAACTGAAAAATTAAATGTTCATCATTCAGATTTGTTGTACAATATCTGTAATTAGAAGAATATAAACATATCTATGCCAACTTTAATGAGTTGACATATCAAAGTACAACGGAGTGGCAGATGCTTATCTATAAGAAAATTCAATTTGTAAATTAATTTGGGAGAAAGACTACATTTTGTTCCATAATTGAACAGCAATTAGAACTCCAACTCATCCATACCTGGAGTTCCCAGATGATCTTGCTACATGGACTATGCAATAGCAACAAAAGTAGCTTTCTGCTACTAAGAAAATATAAATAATTTATGTAATGTGTAACAAGGAAGAAGAATATATCCCAGATTTTTATTCTGATTGTTGTTAATTCAACAAATCAGTGTTGTATAGTCAGATCATCTGTTTTGGGGTTGTGGGGTTTGAGTGGAATATGTTGGGGGTTTTGTAGTTGCGTTTCTCTTTTTTAATTAGTATTGCATTGCTGTCTTAAATTCTAAACTAGAACTGAAATATAATTACTGAACTTTATGAAATACCTCTATCTTTGTGCTCTGGTTCTAGGAGTCAAGGTAAACTCCAGTTGCTTTTTTTTTTTCCCCTATCTATTTGGCAGCAAGAATTATGATCTATCTCATGCTGTCAGTCACTGAGAAGAGAGCTTTCGTTAAAATGGTTAAACAACAAGTAATATAGTAGTGTAGGAGAGAAGCTGAAAGCAAGGCATGTAAAAAGAAAAAGAAAATAAAATCCACAGAATCAAGGAAATTCAAAGTTAAGCAAGAAATTCTGTGCCAAGACCTCTTTAGGAAGTCAGGATTATTATGAGTCATAGATGCTTAACTTCTAAGCACAGTGAGGTGCATTAATGTCATTTTTATTTAGGTCTTTAGAATTTCTATAGAATTTTTTGCATCCGCGATAAAGAGGAATATTTCTGAAATTATGCCTGTTTTACTTGGCCACAAAACTTCTGGTTTCTTGCCCACACTTTTTGTATTATCTTGCTGTACAGTAAAAATAGTTGAAGCAGACACAGACTACATTTGGCACCATTAAAATTCAGGCCACAACTTTATTTAACTGGATAAGCAGGCATATATAACTGCAGTGGATTAGGGCATAACAGGCCTTAAGGCCATTAGCTGGTGGGACGGGTCTACTTCAATATAAGCATTGCCTGAATCACTCTTTATTATAAGGTCGTGCTACTTTAAGCTCTTCCTTGTAATACAAACCACAGGATTCGGTGCACTTGCTAGAATTTTCCACATTTTTTTTCACCACTGAGAAGGTATGTGGCCAGAAATATGAGGTAAGATGCTTCTCAGTTACGTCTACTGATCTACAGTTTAATTCTGTACTTCAGCCAGTCGCTCTAGGTTTTGTGTCTCAGCAATGGAGAACTATAAGTGCTTTTGCAGTGAGACTCAAGTAGCCTGGTTTTGGATTATGTCTTAGGAGGAAATCAATAGCATTTAAAGTGGCTATTTCTCTCCATAAAGGAATGCAGAAAACTAGCTCATATATGGATTGTATAATTAACCAAATGAATCCCATCGCTGTTGCACCAGGAGAAGACAAATGCTGTAGATGGAAAATGAAAAGGGATAAATTGCCACACCTGACAGTGTTAAGAATCAAAACTGTTCATGACCAGCCCAAGTTCCAATCCAGCAGACATCCGGACTATATTAAAGAGCAACTGTAAAACTCTCTGAATGAAGTCTTATTTAACACTCTGCATTGTGAACCTCAGGCCTAAGGCAAAGTAGTTTGATAGCAAGTGGAAGCAGACAGCACACCCTTACAGGACATTTGTTCCTTAAAAATCCATCTTAGAATTACCTGCAACAAATAAAGTCTTTACTGCAGAAGAGCTCAATAGCGCATAAAAGATGTTTGGGATGATAATGAAATCTTAGCATAAAAGCTATCAGGTTATTTGTTAATAGCTTATAATTTATTTGTATTTAGAACCTTTAGATGTTATTGCTTTGCTTTTTGTCAGAACTTAAAGTTTTGCTTTTATGTCAGATGTGTAGCAGTAAGTTGATATAAGGTGGAAAATAGCTTTTTTGCACCATATAATTCACACTTCAACTGGATGCTGGCTACTTATTTTTGAGCAGATGGGAACCTGTGTTTTATTGTAGTTAGCACACCTTCAACTATTTTAAATCAGAAAGCTAAAAAGGAAACAGTTGCAATCATAACAGTGAGGACCTAGAAATTTGTAAGAAATAATAGAAATAATAATACTAAATAATAATAATAAAACCAAATCCTATTAGACTTCATATGAAGCTTCAATAAATAGAAGACTGATAAAGCTCATTTCAGAGGAAATGAAGGTGACAAGATGCTAATTTCTATGGAAACACTGAAAGACAATGCTGAAATTTCATTCATATGAATTTCAATCTGCTTTTAAATATTGGAAAGAATAAAGTCTCTTATGGAATTCCTGATTCAGCAGAGATAAACTCACAGCAAAGGGCTAAGATTGTGAACTCTCTGGTTACAGGGGAATTGCTGTAAATATCTAGCACGATCTGTACCACACAGAGATGCAAGAGAGATAGTGGCAGCTTAATGGATCTGGTTACAGTTTCCTGATCTGGAGCAGGCTGGCTTCAGGACACAGTGTATCTGCCCAAATTAAAATGCTGCAAAGTCCCTCTGTTCAACCAAACCCTCAACAAGACCATGACTTGATCTCACCACTTCAGAGAATGTAGCTGATGTATAATGTAATTATATACGTGGAGACAATTCTCAGATGGGGAATATTCCACCAAGGTAATTCTTTAGAGCAACAATTGGGTTTTAGCATCAGTTTAAAATAAAAACCACTTGCTTCAATTGATAATGTCAATTTGGTCCTCACTGACCAAGGAAGAATGACTTTGTCAGTGTACTGTATGAGAAAGAGTAGTTGGATTGATAGTCCTTATACTGAGAAGGGATTGAACGTGCAATGTTTTCAGTCATATTTCTTGGTTCTGGAAATCGCATTTTCTGCTTATCTGAAAAAGACGACTGCGATTTTAATGATTGTCAGAGAACTCTATAGATGAAAATTATATATACAGGCTATTTTTGTGCAAGATGCAATAGTCAGACCAAAAATTCCTATACAAGGTAGTGTCAAGGAAAGAAAATTTGAACCTATAAAAACATCGTGCAGAAGTCTTGTTAATTTTTTTTAAAACTAGTAATATACTTTGAGAATATTCCAAGTGATATATTAAAAAGCTCAAACTACATACACCATATTGAATAATCTGAACAAAGGGAATAAAAACAAATCCCCAAAAATGTATTAGACCTACAGTAAAAATAGGACAGTGAATCTGGTATGTTTAATCAGACATTTATGACTGGATTAATTACTACTAACATAAACCAGAGAACATATGGAGAAAGGATAATATAACTTAATAAGCTCTATTAATTAAACAATGATACAGAGGCCACCAAATGGAACACACTTAAAAAACTGAGCTGCTGATATTTACTACTTTTTTTATTTTAGGTAAAGTGTTAGGGCATCATAAGAAGCCATCAAGAGATAAATACGATACCTTTAACCTCTTATCCATTTTTTCTCCTTTCCATAATGATACTGAATGGTTTCTTGATTACATGCCTCTTTCTCTGCCACCCTTTCTTTCTTTCTTTCTTTCACTAGAGATATTTTCTGTCATATTTAGTCTTAGGCATGATATTTAAAGTAGTTTAAAGTAGAAAAAATATTCAGAGAAACACTTTTCTTAACTTTAAATGTAGGCTGAATTTTTCCCCTTCCAAGAGCAAAATATATTTCAGTGTTTTCAACACTTAATACAGAAAAGATCTGCAAATCTAAAAAGAAAAAACCAAAAAACTGTAGCTTGTGATATAATTTAATTAAATGTAAATAAAGACACACTTTCCAAAGAACAGATTAGGTTCTACTGTCAACCACAATGTTAGATAATTGAATGTTTCTTATACTAGCAGTATTTTATTGATGTTCTTATTAACATATTCAATTAACCTTTGTATTAGCCTATCATACTAACAGTTGATAATTCTAAGAAAGGTTCACTGACATAAGAATTTTCTGAGAAGAATCAGAAAATAACTACAGAGAAACTGGATCTATTTCCATGGTGAATAATTAAAAGAAAAAATTTGATTTAATTTCATTTCATATGTATGAAATTGTCATTTTCACATAGTTCTTGCATAAGTCAACAACTGCAGCCCAAGATTACTCCAAGCGAAAACCAGAATAGCACAAAATGCAGAAATACAAATCCCACATCTAGAAAAAGAGATATATGAACAGAAACAAAATTTTTATTTAACATAGATGTCAAATACTCAGCTTCAAAATCCAGTATCACATGCTTTTTAAATCTGCACATTTTATCTCTGAAACAAATGGGTTTCTTTACAGAGATTTAAACTCAAATGTGTTTATTGAATCACACTCCAACTTTATTCAAATCAATGTTTAATGTTGTACAAGCAAACTTTCAAAAAAGAGACAGTATTTTGAGATTTAAGAAGAGCAAATTTACATCAAATAATCTTTTTTAAAATTATGATTTACCTGAATTTTTATTACCATATTTTTTGGCTTTCATTTTATGGGCCCTCTTCAGCATGAGCTGTGCAGTAGAAACATCCTTAAAACCCCTAGGGGAAGAGAATAACTTACTCAACATTTCATATATATTATGTTACACTAGCTGCATATTATTCTGTAACGCACTTTTCAAAAATAATACAAGTGTATAATACTTCTTATACTTGGTATGAAATTTTCTGAATTACAAAGATAGCTGTAATGCTTATCTTAACAGTACACTGTAACTTATTAAGCTGGTCACCCAGACACTTGTAAAAGTAATTAGAATAATTTTTACTTTTGTAGAAAAGCGAGATTCCTGAAAGGTGGAAGCATTGACAAGCATCTATTCTACCTATTCCTGGAAACCAAAATATAAGCAAAACAGCTTAACTTACCATTCTTCTGAAATTTTCTCTTCTTTTCCTGACATGAATGAAAATTTCTTTTTCTCCTTCCAGTCAAAGAACTGTGACATCTTTGCCTTCCCTGATCTGAAAAAAAAAGTATAAGAGTAGTACGGAATGGTAGGTAAATAAGGAAAGGTCTAGGGTGACTATTTTGCAGCATTTCTTACTCTGTAAATTGTTTGTCCCTTTTAAAGGCACTTTTGAAGCTTGGAAATAATACAAAAAAAATCTATTTTAATACTCGAGGAAGACTTTATCTTGGAGAGTAATAAAAGTCTGCCATCAATTTGAAATGTTTACATTTCAATTACTTGAAGCATATTTCAATCCTTTCTCTCCAAAAGAATGCAGCTGTGTAAAAAAATCCCTTTTAATCTTTATCTAGTCTTACAAATCTGTTTCTACATCTATATTATGATATATGTGAAAAAATACAAGTTTTATGATTTATAGTCAAACCTAGATAAACAAAAATACACACATATTCTTATAGTCTTAATTTTGGTAGTCAATGAAAAATAACAACAGAACGTAATAATTTGGTTTTAACAAGTAAATAAATTCAACTCCAGTAATAATATATTAATGAAAAGCAGCAAAAGTAGCAGAAAAAAAGCCTCAAGTTCTCCTCCTTCTGATTTTGGTCAAATCTAAGTGAACTAAATATAATGAAAAAATATATTATTTAACTTACCTGCTATGAAAGTGGATATTTTCTGCTGAGTATGAATGTGGTCTGTTAACACACTGCCAACGTTCTTGTGGTGACAATGGCAATTTATCTGAATATTCACTGGAATTTGAAGGCCTAGAATACTTCTAGTGTAAGAGAAAGAAAACACAGTTGATGATTCCTGCAAGTTTGAGTTTGAAATGTGCAGGTAAACACAACTAAACAGGTCAAAATATAACTTTAGCATCCCCAAATACAATGAATTATACATTTATTAGACTCCTTCCTTCTAATTGTGGGAAACAAAACATTAGTAATACTACACTTGTAACAAGAAGAGAAAACTCTACAAAAACAAAAAGCTAAAACTTCAAAGTTCATCAAATAACTAGCAGACATTACAGTTCAATGACCTTTAGCTGTTCTGAAAACATTCAGCTGTTGTCATATAATGCAGATCTTGGTATTTTAAAAGTTGTGTGTGTGTCAACTAGCAATTTTTAATCCATTGCCAAATGTACAGATGAAGCACATCATCTTTTTTTTTTCAGCTACTGTGAAGCAGAGTGTTGAAATAAATCCAAAATAAAGAAAAAAACCTAAGCAAATGAAAGAAAATCTAAAAGAAAAATTGCATCTGGGGATGAGGAGGAAGTCTGAGACTTCTAAAAGTAATTGTGTTTTTCAAGTCAATAGATTGTCATATTAATCACCCCAGAATAGCATATCCTTAAGGAATGAATAAAGACTGAAGAGCAAGAAGTTTCTGTGACATGTTACCTTTGGCCAGTGCAGCTGGTTTGAGAGCAGGGGTGTTTTTGAAGGGAAACGGGTGGAATCTAGAGTTAGCCATTCCTTCTCTAATGCAGCCTGCATGAATGAAGAAAGTCAAATACTGCACTGATAAAATCAGTTTAGTTTTGATAACTTTTGCAAAGTCTCTTTTAAATTGTCTTACATACTGTTTCAAGTGTTTTCAAGTCATATATCAGAACTGCCACCTGCAGAGCAACTGTACTCAAAACACCTTTGGAGATGCTGGGTTGTACCATTTTATTTTAAACAAATCAGATTAACAGTATTTGTCGGTTGTGAGGTTTTTGGGTTTTTTTAATCCCAACATTGTTAGTCAACCCAGCTTATTAAGGAAGACTGTCAAATTCTGAAAAACATACAGACCTAAGTTACTTAAAGTGCTGAAGAACATGAACAGCTTTGTTTGCATTTTTTGACTAACGGAGTATTTTATATCCAGATGTAGGTGGCTGATTCTGTCAAACTTGCTTTTTTTGAGGTGAAGTGAATTGGTGAACTTTAAAAAGTGAATGCTATATGCATTTATTCCTTCAATAAATCCGTTTTTGTTTTTTTTTTAACGTACTGGTATAATTTGCAAACTAGGATAACAGCTTGGAATGAAGAGGGGTGACAGAATTAGGTGTTAATTGGTGTCTCTAGCACTTCAATGCAGAATCCATTTTTCTTTCATAATAGCAAAATTTAGATTTTGTTTCAAACTCAACTTGTATATAACTTACCTTTCTTATACATCTGAGTTTTTTGACATGTTATTTCAATATATTCTGATAACAGGGAGTAGTAAATTACTCCCCCACACTAAGTAAATACCTCTGAAAATTTTGGCTTAATTTACATAGGGCTCAGTCATTCAGGCTTTTCTTGCTTCAGCAGCAAAGAGTGTAGGATTCATTCTTTTGAAAACATCTAAAAAAAGGGACTAACTTTCTCCCATTCATAGAATATTTTAGATTGTACTGATTGTACTGACACTGATAATTTATCCTAACTTTGGACATCTTACTGTACAGTTTGTTTAAACAGGATTTTGCACTGGTGAAAAAGAAGGTCTTCCAAGCCCATTGAAACCGTGGGAGACAAGAGGATCATATTCCAGCTATTTTGAAAAGGTTACTTCAGTTATTGGTCGTGTAATTGGGTGACTCTAAGAGAACTCTTTTTGAGGTAATTGTGAACCAGTATTACTCGTCTTCCATTCTGACCTACCTTTAAAAATCAATTTTCAATAAATTTTGACTTTCTTCTAATCTCTTAAAGGGATACATGCTTACATCTTTGATACCTTGTTTCTGGAATTCCCTGTTCTTTGATTACGTTATGTTTTGGTTTTCATTCTTTTATTTAATAAATCCAGATAAATTCTATGGCCTCATTATTAACAGATGATGTTCCTTTACCACTCTTGCCTTTTTTACCATTCCAAATGATGATAAATGTATAACATTATGCTTTTTACCACACCTCCTCACTCATGTGGTTATATATGTTAAGAAATCTATGTAAATAAACAATATACAACAAATAAAATGTATGATGTTCATTAACTGTTATAAGTACCTACAACTCACTAGACTATCTCTCTTCAGTGATTATTCACTGATAAACACAGTGGCTGATTCAGACAATTTTTATTTTACAAAAAGGTCACAGTTAAAATATATTCCAGAAGCAGATTGTAGTAAATCAAATTCCCAAGGTGATTATTTAAAAATGTGAAATTGGTACAATTCAGACACAGAAAACTAATAAGTCTGTATTTCAGCAGGGACAAAGCCATGATATATTCAGGTTTTGCATTTGCCTAGGGCATATGGTCAAAATGGTCAAAATTAATAACTATGAAAAAGGTAGAAAACCTGATGCAAACCAGAGAGTGAAATTAGATATTATTCCTCCTTGTCCTCCTTGATTTTACTTTCCAATTGCACTATGCAAATAATATTTTTGTCTTTGCAGATGAGAGTTTTTCACTTATTTTCTGAGAGTGGGCACGCAATTTAGTCACAGGTCAATTCAATATCTGCAAAAAATGAGTCTTCAGCTCTTCTGATATTAAAGGTATATTAAGATGGTAAATTTCTGAAGTATTTTTTTTCCTCCTCTACTTGAAAAAGAATCAATACAGATGGAAGAGAGGTAGATTCCTACCTCTTGTAGAATGTAAATGTAAATCAGCTTAACTGGTATGTACAATCATGTGTCCATTAATTACCTGGATACTTAAAATCATACATTAACAACAAGTATGATCCAAGCTCTTCTGTCAGATTTCGGGGCAAGCTTGCATCCTAGCTATTTGAATTTTTATCTCGCTGATGAAATTGTGTGCAATAAAAATCAATAAAGTCATGAAATATGAAAACTAATACTCCAAAGCTGTAGTCATTTTTTTGGAACAAGAAGCACTTAAGCAGTAAAATGACCAAATCGTTTTGCTTTATAATTTTACCATAAACCAATTAAAGTTCTTTGCTTGCAGTGTTTAGGTTAAAACTTTTTTGACAAATATTTTTTAGCTCAGTGTTTGCCATTTATTAATTTAATATTCTCCACAGTGTTTTTATTTCTTTCATAGCCTATAAAATGTCCTTCGGTGGTTTAAGTGTTGAAAAGAAATACCAATGAAAACATAAAAGCATGATTCAAAGGTATAAATATGTAAGGCAAGAAAAAATGATAGCTGATTTATCATTAAGTACATTTGGCACTCATATGAATGTGCAGCATATTATAAAAATATACCACACTGCCATTTGCCTTGGCCAAAAAAAATGAACACATAATCGATTTTCAAATATATGCTCTTTGGCTATGTTTATCCCTAGAGATTCTGACAGCATTAAGTTCAAGAAACTTCTGTCTATATCTTTCCCATAAACATAGCCCTAAATTATATCCAATGCAAAGTTTACGACAGATTTAGCAATACGTAAGGCTAAAAAATAGATCCATTTCTACTGATATTGTCCACTAAAAGACAAAAAACCCCAATCTGAGATGAATCGATGATCTCAAAGGTCTCTTCCAACCTTACAATACTGTGATACTGTGAATCACAAAGTAAATAAAATTATAATGTTTGACTGTATGGTCTACAAAAACAACTATAGGCATACTACATTTATGTTTATTTCTAAAGACATATTAAGGAATTGATTTAGCAAATACTGAGCTATATAACATAGCTTTATACATACGTGCAAATCACAAATCACATACAGTGGATTTAACATACATTAGTTCATCTGAATCTATCTTTTCTGCTTCTGTATCCTCCATGTTTTATTTCCGGTGTTTGCTTCAAATCAAAGACTGTATTGATTTAAAAAAGTTTCAATTTTCATAAGCACACAAAACATACAGAGAACTTTCAAATTCTTTGTTAAAACTTCAGAGAAATAAATTTAGTTTAACTTACTATTTGGAGCACATCTTTATTATAATATTTGTCAAGTTTTTCAAGGTTTCCACCCCTCCAACTTTATGTTATTTTTCATTTAGCTACTGCTCAGGATACAAACAAGATAATTCCAAGACTACAGACCACCAAATCCATTATTAAACAAAATTCAGTTATTTCTGATCTCATTCTTAAGAAGAAGAAGAAAGTGTGAATACATTAGGGCTTTGTTTTGTTTGAGTTGGTTTCTCTGAATTTTAATAATAAAACATTCATAGCATAAGCTGTTTCATTTTATCCATTAGAATCAAGAACTTTTTACCCCGACTCAGAATGCAATCTTTACACTTTGAGAGTCAAAAGCTACAAGTTTTTTTTTTTCTCCCCTTTGATTTTCTATCTCATCAATGAATTCTGGAAGATTTCATGCATATTATATAAAACTTTTTTCTACTTTCATTTTTCAATATTATTTACCATCAAACATTAAACTACTGTGGTCTTGGAAAAAGAATCCAATCCTACAACCACCAAAGGCAACGAGAAAGGTTCTACTAAATTTAACGGGGAATGAATGAGCTACTGAAAAGCAGAGTTTTAGTGCAAACATTATTTATACAATCTAAATCTAGGCACCTTTTATATTCCTTGGATTACATTTTGAAGCCACATAATCTTTTATAATGACTACACATGTACTTTGGGTTGTTCTGAGTCATATTTAACCCAAGAACAAAAAATAGCTTATGGGACATAGTGTCAAACCTACCCTCAGTTTTAAAGCTTTCATCTCTCTTAGATCAAGGAGGATCACAAGAGTATAATAAATCCCAATTTAATCCCCCAAACTCTACTGCAGTTAGAAGCAGAGGATGCAAGTTGGCATTTACAATATAGGCTGAAAAGAAAGGCCACCATATGATATGTAACAGCTCTGTTCTGGGTCAGACCAAATATCTACCTACATCAGTACTCTGCTATCAGAAGAGCGCAGTAGCAGATGCTTATGGAAAGAATGAAAGAAGCTGGACAAGTTGAGGACAATTCTTCCTTCAGTACATTCTTTCAGACCTTCAGAATTGTGGTTTAAGGACTTTCTGCTAACATCTAAAAAAATGATTCCTCAACTTAAAACAGTAATCTAACTTCTTATGACAAATACAACCATCTAGTCAGGTGTTTGCAAGGTCTTCTCTACATTGATCCAGAAAGAATGTAAATAATTCATACATGATTTACATTTACACAGTTACACTTAGAGCATGTAACTGAGTGCAGCATAGTTTAACTCCAGAAGGTCAACACACTGACTACCACGAGAACTGAAGCTAACTCAGGTTTCCAAACACGGTGGACCTCAGAATGACAACATGAACCATCATCCAACAAACCCATGAAATTATTTCTGAAAATCAGAGAGAGAACTAACCCTTTATGTTTGTTTCCTTTCTTCTTTCATTTCCTTATTGACTCATTCACTGTTTGCAGGACAGCAACGGCTTAGTCAGAGAAAACGTTTTATGGCTATTTATGTAGTGTTTTTATACATATGGTATCTTAAGATAAAAATAGGAAAATTACACAACAGAATATAAACAAGCAGAAATAGTGTGTGGAATTCCTTGCTTTTAGAAAAAGATCTACCCTCCAGTCCACCTGCCTGGTTTTGCCTAACCTGTTTTCTGGACTCCCACCCTCCTCAGTAAGACACATTACTGTCATTTTCAGTGAAAACAGTCCTTTTTCAACCAATTTTACAAAGTATCTGCTTTCTCAATATTCAAATTAGTTTTTAATAAGAATAATATGTAATAACAGGAAATAAATAAATCACAATGAATCTTTCCAGTAGTTTTCTCTACAGAAAACAAATTTAAAGAAAGTTCTTCAGGGTGGTGAATTCCTTGATTTCTAAAGAGTATATTATTTATTTTTTTATTTATTTTTAGAGAGTATATTTGAATAGTGAAGTGAAAGTCTAGTTCACTCTAAGAAAGAAAACAAAAAATTAAAACAAAAAGACAAGTGAAAGACAGTACTTTAATCCAACACAGGGCATTGAACAGCGAGTTTTCTATGACTACTTCAAATAAGCTGACAAAATTTCTTTTTGGGCAACTTATGCCACATGAAGAACTACTTTTCCTAGGGCATCCTGTAGGTCAAACAGTTGCTCAGAGTTTGGGTAGTGGTAAAGGAGAAGGATCATACACTGAGAGTTAAACCTGGGGTTACTCACAATAGAAAAGGGCATGTCGCAGCCAGCCATGCTGTACTGTCTTTCATCTGGCAGAAAGCTCTAACTTACTGTCTTGGTTCCCAGCAAACATATTACGTGCTACTCCAGGACAAAATCTTTAATTTCTTTTTAAATGAAACTTCATTTCTGTCAAGACTTAAGTATTCTTAGCTAGAAATTTCTTCTCTAAAAGCAAACTCCCTTAAGTAATCACAATTTTTTACCTCATAGCCGGTACAAAGGCCTAGATCACTTTTCTATGTGCTTTTATATGTTGTTGATAGACTGAAAATTTCTTTTGAAATTAGAGATAGGGCTATTTTTGCATATTTAGGCTTTTCTTTTATCCAGTTTTTTTAGGAATCAGATTACTCTATTGGCTAGCTTTTCTGAGATACTCAAGTTCATGCATAAAGCTTAGGTCAACATTAGAAAGTTGAGTATCAATTCAGACCTAGACTTTCTAAAAAAATACCAAATCTAAGATAGGATCAAATATGAACATCCTTAACTGAATCATCTATTAGTTGCATTACTATTCAATTTCCAATACCACAAAAATTCAGTTTAAGTTCTGCCATTTAAAAACTATACGGCAATGTGTTGATTTGACCAATTTTATAAAAAACTGTATGCAGACACTTCTAATTAGTTTAATCAGTATATGTTTTATAGAAAACAGATCTCTGAACTGCAAACAGTAGGAAAAATAGCCTTTTTCTCCAAATTTTTCTCTCATGCTTTTTCACATATTTTATGTGGTGAAGATAAATAGGTTAGCACTCTAATAAAGGTTATTTTAACCTTTGGCAATGGTTCTTTTTCAACCCTGTCTTTCCATAAAACAAGAGAATTAGGAAGGAAAGTTGGGCATGGCAACATTCTCATGATTGCTAAAACCAAATAATGTTTCAAGCAAAAAAAAAATCAAGTATCATATGGATTCCAGAAACATCACAACTATTAATTGACCCCCCCAAAATTTTAAAAGACTTACAAAAGCTAGTTAATTACTAGTGCTCATTCTTGTAGGAAAATTAGAAGACAAGCAGAGTTTTGTAGTTGTCCACTTATAAGAATATATTGACAATTACAGGAAAAATCACAACATTCTGTTAAATTCATGAAAATTTTATTGGGGAATGTCTTTTCCAAGAGTAGTTTTTGCAAACTGTTTAATTAGCTCAGAAAACTAGATGTTCTCTAAAATTCTAATACATACATATATATATATTTGATATAAGCACCTATGTGATTTCTCTAAATACATATGACTAAAATTATAGAAATAATTTATTTTGGGATATACAAAAGTAAATGAATAATGAAAATTTCAGTGTCTCTAAAAGTTTTCATTCACAAAAATGGCTGAATGTATACCTACATAATTAACTCTTCAAAAGTCTTTTAGTCATTCTTGACCTACATGACCCAAACCTTTATAGAAATGCTTTTTTGTCTTAAGCCTGACAGTGTTCAAAGAAGGATCTGGGTGCTACAGGTTTCTTGAATACAGAAATAAAAAATACATATGGGTAATGGCAACCTCAGCTTCAGAGGTCAGATGTGGTTCAAGCAAGCATTAGAAACGTATACTTCAAAAATCTTTTGAGATGTATACCCCACGCACCTCAATAAACACGAGGCTCCTGGCAATTTCAGGCCACCCCTCAAACGGCTCTAAGACCCCATATGCAGTCTTTTCCCATTAAAATTTCAAGAATCATCAGGCCTTCCCCTCTGACTTTGCTGCCACACTACACAAACTTTAGCTGGTAAGTCCTTGTAAGCCTTTTCCCAAGTCCTTCTACCTCTGTGAAAACAAATAAAAGTTAAAAGGGGCAATGAATTAAAAAAAACACCAAACAAACCAGCTAAGGGACCACTCATCCCCACTCCTTAAATACTGTACATTTAGAGTATATACAATAAAAACGATGATAACCCAAAATAATCTATTAAGTTTGAGGAATGAATACTAAAAAGACAATAGGAAAATAAGTCTCACTTCAGCTGATATCTTTGTCAAAGGAAGAGAAGTTAAGCAGATGTTTATAGTCATCTAAAATTTAATGTTTCAAAGTTTATGTCATGAGACATTTGATTAGATTTCAGGACAATATTTCTTTTATATTTTAAAGACCCTATTTCAGAAATAAGAACAAAAAATCATTTGCAAGATAAAGAGCAAAGAAGGACTAAGTTGTAAGCACATAATTTTTGAAATTGAGTGTAATAAATCTCTAATTACACCAAAAGTGCTTAATTCTAAAGAAGCTATGACTTACTCATCTCTCAGCTTCACTTACACTGTCATCCTTGTATGTCCCTAGCACTAACTCTTCTATTTGAAATAAATTATGCACTAATAAATCTGCAAGTTGAAATTGTTAATTCGTAACTCTAGTCTCGATACCTTAAATCTTTCGGGATCTGCACTATTACAGTATGGGAAATTCAAGAGCTTCAGGACCTGAATCTTTTGGATGTTGTCTGGTTGTAAACTCAGATTTGTGAAATAATCAACTAGTACTACTTCCATAGCAAAATATTTTATTTGGGGAAGAATAGCAGAGAAGGACCTGGGGGTGCTGGCTGACAGCCAGCTGAACATGAGTCAGCA
Source organism: Geococcyx californianus (assembly GCA_013389885.1). Taxonomy (NCBI): domain Eukaryota; kingdom Metazoa; phylum Chordata; class Aves; order Cuculiformes; family Neomorphidae; genus Geococcyx; species Geococcyx californianus. The sequence continues at coordinate 53,127 of VWPV01014559.1, read as the reverse complement.
GTGGCCCAGGTGGCCAAGAGGGCCAATGGCATCTTGGCCTGTGTCAGACCCAGCGTGGCCAGCAGGAGCAGGGAGGTGATTGTGCCCCTGTGCTCAGCACTGGTGAGGCCGCACCTCGAGTGCTGGGTTCAGTTTTGGGCCCCTCACTACAGGAAGGACATTGAGGGGCTGGAGCGCGTCCAGAGAAGGGCAACGAGGCTGGTGGGGAGGCTGGAGAACAAGCCCTATGAGGAGAGACTGACGGAATTAGGGTTGTTTAGCTTAGAGAAGAGGGGGCTGAGAGGAGACCTCATCCCTGTCTACAACTGCCTGAAAGGAGGTTGTGACGGGGTGGGTGCTGGGCTCTTCTCACAAGTGACAGGGATAGGACGCGAGAGGAAACGGCCACAAGTTGCACCAGGGGAGGTTTAGACTGGACATTAGGAAGAATTTCTTCACTGAAAGAGTGGTCAGGGATTGGAACAGGCTGCCCAGGGAGGTGGTGGAGTCACCATCCTTGGTTTAAAAGAGGGGTGGATGAGTTCCTTAGGGACATGGCTTAGTGGGGAGACAGGTAAGGTTGGACTCGATCTCAGAGGTCTCTTCCAACCTTAGGATTCTATGATTCAAGACAGTTTAAGATTAAGATTATTGGGGACTGTCAACACCCCTGCTAAAAGAAAGGCATGCAATATGCCCTGCCTACTTCTTATTCATAGCACCAGTCACCTGATACTAGAAAGCAATGAAGTTGACCAGGCCTTAATAAAGCCATGCTGGCTGCTCCCAATCACCTCCTTTCATAGGTTCAGAAATGGCTTCCAAGAGGATTTGCTCCACAACTTTCTGAAGAATGGAGGTAAGGGTGATGGCTTCTAGTTTCCTGGATCTTTCTTCCCACCTTTCTTGAAAATGGATGTGATGTCTGCCCTTCTCCAGTGACCAATAACCTGCTCCAGTTGTGATGACAGAAAGTGACCCCAAAATGAGATCAAGGAGCTTTTTCAGCTCCCTTGGATGCAACCCATACATTCCCTGGGACCTGTATATGTTCAGGTGAGTTAAGCTGTGCTGTGATTGGATAACATCTGCTATGTCCTAGACTACAAGTACTTCAAGCCCCAGCCAATGAGACATGTATAGATTTAAGTATGGAGCAGAAAGGAGGATGATTTCTTCTTTGGTTCCTCCAAAATTACTGCTGTTTAACTCAATTAAAATATTGGTGGCATCAATGACCTCTTCTCACAGAGTATAGGCAAGTCCTGAAATTTGTAAATAGGCATTACTAAAAAATCTTTTTCAATGAAAATTAATATATGCGGATATGTTAAATATCAAGACATTTAACTATATCCTCTAAACACAATCTATATCCACGCTAAAATATCAGTTTTAACATTACACAAAAATTAAAAGAAATTAAAAATTAAAGATTGGGGATCTTTAGCTCCACTTTCAAGACAGTCCAGATGCAAATGCATTCACCGAGAAGAAATGATGGCTCTGCTATTACTTTAATTTACAATTATCCATTTGGCTTAGAACAATTTTCCTCAGAGGCGATTGTAGTGAGTCTAAAACCCCACAGAACTAAGACTATTTTAACTTCTGTATTTTTCTATTGCTTAGCCTCTTTATTCAATTCTGATGCTTGAGTTTGTCTTTAGAGAAATAAAACTGGGAAGTATAATTTATGACATCATGATGCTTTGATATGTCATATAAGCAAAATATAATTTAGAAGAATACTATACCATTTGGCTAAATACAAGTTCTATATCATATCTTTAGTATCATGCATCATTAGTGGGAAAGAATCTAGCTGCTGGACCAAAAATTAAAGACAAGTCATGAAGAAAGCTTCTGTTTCAAAATTAAAAGCATTTCAGGTGGCATTAAGAACTAGATCTCACGGTGGAAAGCAAAAAAGCAATAAGCACCTTCTGTATGAGCTGTGGAACTGGGATGTTAGCAACAGCCTCAACTTCTAATAGCTGCCTGTGTTTATTTTATCAGACTGAAACAACAGACTTCCAAGGCCAGGATAGCTATCAGATAACTAGAAAACAAGATTTCAGCATTTTAGATAAGCATCATTGCTGAAAGAGGTAGAAAACAGGCTTTATGTATCTCATGATGCGACAGACTGAGAATGGCATGTGATCCATTAACATAGTAGCTGAAGAAGAAGGATCTTCTCAAGAGATTGTTGATACACACTCAATGAAAAGATTGACCTTCCAATATGTTACTTACAAGAGAGTTTTCCCCCTCCTTTTCAAAATAAGAGGATGGATCTAATGAAATATTAATCAAACATTTTTGCTTTTCTACAACACTTTACCTAAGAAATCTGATGAAAAAAGGATCGTATTATTTGCAGTACACAATAAAGAAAGGCTGAATTCTGATCTGACATTTATGAGGAATTACAAGAGGTAGACATGCGTAAAAGTGTCAAGATACAAGAAATATTATGAAGACCTTCTAATGCTTAGGCTATGCTTATTTCCTGGCACTAGGAAGAAAACAGAAATCACTGTCACAAGTCCACCATCACAAGCTCACAGCCTCAGATAAAGCATATCACGTGTCTAGTTTGAACACATAACAAGAATACTAAAGATGAGAGATATAAAGAAATCGTTGTTGTAATTGCTGTTTACTTTTCAAGAACTAGCAGATGAGGTAGTTTTAATTTTTCTTTACGCTCCTTCCCCCCAAAAAACCCAAATCTGCTACCTAGCTGCCATGGAAAAATACAGGAACAGCTATGTGTCTGAGTGTGCATATGTAGAAAAATGTGAACGAAACTCCTGGTCAGTAATTTCTAAAGCTGTCAAAAAGAGTGGGATTTTAAAATTCTACACAATCAAGCTTAGAAACAAAACAACACTTTGTCACTTTGTCTCAGGGAAAAAGATTTATTCCCTTTGATGAAGGAACCAGTGATGGATTTCTTTTTTAGCTTGATTGAAACTTAGAAAATCACTTTCTTATTGAAAAGTTATGACTGCATAGCCTCAATTTACATTAAATAAAAAAAATGAATTTCTGAAAAATACAGTACTTTCTGTGCCATATAACCATCAATACTCATAATTATTTTGATGAGAATAAAACACATGTACATATGCTGCTGGAGTGTAGGAAAACAATATATTAAATGACCATTGATCTGAGTAAAGAATTGTCTTAAAACTGATTACATTCACTTGTTTCAGCTTTATGGCAGGTTCAGCCATTTTGCATTTGGCTCACATCATGTTGTAATCAAGAAAACAACAATGCTGATGGTCAAATGGCACAGAAAGTAAGAGCTGTGTCAAGCAAATATGTCATCAGATTTTGTCCATCAGAGGTAAAGTGAGCTATACCTTGTAGATCATTTGCTAGACGTATGAACTGTCGATGAAAAAGGTTGCCTTAAGATCAGCCTTCTGGAGCATATAGGCTGGAATTCTCCAAAGTCCACATGAAAGACATGAAAGTATCACTAAATACCAGACTCATACTTTTTGAGACATCTGTTGGCCAGATCTTTCATCTCATCTGTGATAGCCTGTTTGGCTATCACAATACAACAGACACAAAACTTTATTGCCATCAATCGCCTCTGAACGTCTTGGGCAACATACGGGAGCGGATATGAATACACAAAGATACCAGTAATTGTTTAGGTGAAATGATTACTATTCATGCTATCACGAGCAAGATAAAGGCCCTTCCCCTAGCTCAATCTATTTTCATTTGATATGGTGTCAAACTTGTACTAAAAATAGATCACTGCTCAACATACATAAATGAAGTAAAGAGAAGATCTTTGGCAAAGACTAGAGTTTTCCCCATGCTGTTCCACAGCCTCACCTTCCACAAAGCCTTGGGTACATTGAGTTTATAATGAATATATTAAACAGTAATTTAATGAAGACTGGTGCCTAATGACTTATTGCATTGTGATACTTGCAAATAGTTTAAATAGCTGCTTGCACATTAGTAATTTTGTAGAATGCTAGAAAAAAGTTTGCCCAGCAACACATACCTCTCCTTACATACTTGTTTGAGGCCAACAGATAGCCACTGCTGTCATCTGTCATTATTTGGCTCTGCTTCAGCACTTTGCTATAAAACACTGATGCCAGAAAGCAGGGAATAGGAAGTATAGATGGTTCCAAGCTTTTGCTACTTGTTTCTCCAGAAGTAGAAAGTCCATTGATTTGGTATTGCCCAGATGCAGAAAACAGAACAGCTAAAGACACAGGGAACCAGGCAACTTAATACTAAGGATGGCTGGTCTGGGCTAGGCAGAACAGAGTGTAAGGAGAGAATCATGGAAAGTTTAATAGAATACTAATATAAGTTTGCAGTAAGTATTCCTTGGTATAATATAGAGTTAATAGTAATCTGGGATACAGCCATTCATGTTATTTCACACTCCAATTCCAGTAGCCCCATTATAGTTAAGCTACACATTTCTCACAGTTAAATTCTTCAGTATAGGCAAGATACATGCTTGACAAAAAAAAAAAAAAGGAAAAAATATACCAAATATTACAGTGTATAATTCTAGTTAGTCATCAATCTAGAATACTGAAATTTTTCACTTACTGAACAAAGTATATGCTTCATGGGCATATATATTTTAAATTTATTGCATGCATTGCTCAGTAGAAGACAGATATTCTTACATTTTTATCACAAGAAGCTAAGGCCTTGAGAAACTTTTTAGTCCCCGGTTCAGCCTTTGAGCCTGCTGTGACAATTAAGATGTCAGGTCATGGTTCTCCTGTTATGATCTGTACCTAAACACTTTCTCTGAGAAGTACTCCCTTAACCCATGTTTTAATTCTTTCTTTGGAGAAAAAAAAAAAAAAAAAAAAGAGTAAAAAATGTGTGACAACACCAAGTTGTGATACAGTGCAAGCCTCCCTTAAACAAGCTGATCTTTTCTTCCTGCTTTCCCCAATTTTTCCTTTTTTGACTGGCCTCAGAAGCACCTGTTCAAGTGTTTCAAGTGTCTGGCTGACAGACACAATGAAACTGTCCATGTATTTTTCAGTTTCACAATTAAATAAAAAAAATTAAAAATCCCAAGATTATTCAGGCTGAACAGAGTGAAACAAGAATGGTTCAATTGAATTGCAGTACATCAGACTGTTATAGTGGCTGAATAATTCAAAACAGGATATTTTCCTTCTTTACTACATGAACAGATACTTCCTTCCTGCGTGAAGAAATAAATCCTTTAACTTTCTGCTTTTTATTATTTTAGAAAGAAGCCAGGGATCAGAGAACATCAACTAATGAGACTGTTCTTTTTTGTATATATATTTCAAATTAAAATGAAAAAAAATCCTACAATTTAAGCCAGATCTCTCTGTTTACAGACACAAATTTCCTTTCAACCAAATGATTCCTGGGACTCCTGCCTCAAACATTCTGCATGCTCTTACAATAAGATAGTAATTCTGAAAATATATCTTAAAATAGCTGCTGAAAGGGAAAGGAAAAACTAAAAGTACTTTAAGTCATTAAGTCATCTGTAATAATTCCAACTGTTTTCTAAGGGGAGAAGTAGGGCAAAAGAAGGCTGATATTCAGATGACTGAAGACTGATCAAGTGTAAACTGCACTCCTCCAACTAACACCACATTTGGATTCATAACTCTCTATGACCCATACAAACGTGTGATCAGTACCAGGGCTATCACATCAATCTCCTTTGCAATATTAGAGTGGAATATTGACAGATGGCTCTTGCAAAGATGCAGCAGGTGAATAAGCACACTTAGAGTCAAGGACTCATGAAAAACTCTGTCATATCCTCTTAGGTCTCAAATGGCTACATGGCTATCAGTTTTCTTCGCTTTACCTGAAACCAATTATAAAACCAACCAAAAATACCCTCAAAACAAACCCAAACCAATGAATGTGAACAATCAGATAAACAGTGCTCCAGAAAAATATACAGGTAAGGCATCAACAGCTGCCTTACTAAGCACACCGAGGCTAGAACTTCCCATGTAGACTGTGTCTTTTGAGGCTATAAAAGATAAAATTAGTTTAAAGATTCTTTTCCTTGCTTAATGAATGACAATATTGTTCCTGTAGACATTTTTATTTTTTATTTAATTATTGCCAAATTCAGTTTTGAATATGATGTTAATTCTCAAATTCCTTCAGAGCCTGCTTTTGTTTCTTAGAATGAAAACTTCTGAGCCAATTTCCTGCTTTTGAAACTGAAAGGACATTATTAACTCTATATAACTTGTAAAAATTAGTAGTAATAATTTCTGGATTTTGTGCAGCGCAGACCTTTTAAGTGTGTTCTTTTTCTCATTTAACTATACTTGTCTTCATAATTTACTACTATATTCAGAATCATGATCTTTTTAGCACTTTACCTATAGGACAATATAAGAGCTAATAAATCTGCTCCACCTCTGTTTTGGGGGTATGTTCTTTCTACTGAAATACTGCAACACTAATCTCAATTATATTTTTTATATTTTCAACTATATTACTGTTCTCACTCTATCAAGAAAATGAACAATTCACACACTCAAATATTGTTGATATTACTATCTATTAACAAAATGCTAAAAAGCTGAACATTTTAGAACAAAAGTAGCTGCTTCTTTATTCTCATTTGATTGTCCTTTAACTTTATAAATATATGGGCTTCTTCAGTGGGTGTGACATTAATAGCACCATAACTACCAGAGTAACTCAAAGAACAGGAAGCAATTAATCGATGACTAATACATTCAAATGAGCTGTATATACCAAATGCTTCTTTATTTCTAGACAGACAAAATATTAATTCTCACCCTGGTACTCCTTCCAATTTCATTTATTTCCAACACTTGAACAATTGCTTAAGAATAATATTAACTTTTCACATGACATTTTTATGCTAATAACTGCGCTTACTTCAGAAAACGTGAAATCATCCACATTTATTTCTTCATAGTCATCCTCCACTTCACCACTTTTAACAGCTGCAAGAGCACTGGCCAGTTTCTTTCGCAAAATAAAACCCTTCCAAAGTGCCTAAACAAAAAATTTCAAGTATGTTATACAAAGCCATAGATCAAACCGAAATACAGATTCTCTATGTTATCCCATTAGGAAGATAAAACATCTTGGGCCCTGGTTTAATAGCTCAATGATCTGTTTTTTGAACTTTATGTGACATTTAAAACTACAAGACAAATTAAATGCCAGCACATGTCTAAAGCTTAGAGTACTCAAGAGGCTCTCCACAAGTAAGCAGAAAGGAATCCTGAAACTCCCTCAACTACAAACCTGGGTCAACTAATTAATTATTTGACAATTCCTTCAGGGACTATTATAAACTGAATCGAAAGGCTACATAAGAAAAAGCTGAGTGTCAACTTTCAAATTACTGAGAATAAAAATACATTTGTGCTAAATGCCTTATAGTTTACAAGTAGCAATTCTTGCAGACATCTCATACAATTGACCTAGGTCAGTTACTCTTTCTTAACTGTCTAAAATCTTTATTTTAAAAAATATTACCAGTAGGCATAATCATATCTAAGAAAAATGAGCACATTAAGTGCTAGAAAAAGAAGAAGAGTGCTAGGAACACATGTCAAGCTGTAGAATCAGATCAAGTAAAACACTTCAAAGATCAAAATTATATACATGGAATTAAGAAAACTAAATCAAAGACAGCAATTTTCCCCAAAATTGGTGTTTGGGATGAACAGATTTGAAGATGCCCTAAGCTTTTAAAAGCACCATGCAAAATATTTCCACCGTCCTGAAAGATGTAATGTTGTCTACATTCAACAGCTTTGTGATGAAGGCACTAAAATAGAAAGGGTAAATCTCAATATTCTGTCTTAATATTTAACATTTTTTTAGGAAATGGTTGTCTAACTGCACAAATTATTGAAAACGTTGCTGGTTTTAAACACACAGCTTTTCATTACTATAAAAATGATTATATAACCATCCAGATAAAATATCCTGATATTACTGAGTGATCAAATGAAAAATTCAACATTCAACAAATAAAATAAGATTTTACATATGCAAAGGAGAAAAGCATTCCTAATGGTGTAAGCAGAACAGTAAACTGTAAAGCAGCTGTTAACATAGATCTGTGAAACCAACACATCAATACTTCGTCACGATCAAAAAGAAAGCTTTCATGTTAGTAGTTTTTAAGAACAAAGACAAAACTGTCTTACTGTACAAACTGTGTTATATCTGCCTATGGAATTCAGTTCCAGTCACTTCTTTAAAGAAGTTTGTAATACAAAGAGATAAAAGGTTCAGAGAGTGTTAAAAAGACAAAAAGAAGTATAGAGTTAAATGAAAAGAGACTAAATAGACTACACTTTATTTAAAAGAGAGTGAAAATAAGGATGAGTATAAAAGCAATCTAAAAATAAAAAGCACGGAAGATAAATAGTAAAGGACTATTTTCACACTAACTTTGGAAATTATGAGGTCTTGAATAAACAAGAAGCAGCACATTTTAATCACTATACATTTGTGAAACTCAACACTTCAATACATATTAGAGGCCATCTACATAAGTAAATTAAAAAATGGATTAAAAGAAGTTTATGGAGATCAATTGTTAATATAGCTACACACTCTACTCAATAACTGACCACTGTAATATGGTTCTGTACTTGTCCTGTTTCTTAGTATGCACACCTACTAAACAATTTATTCCCGCCCATTTGTTGAATAGATTCTAATGAATCACTTGGATTTTCAGTCTGAAAATGGAACTTAGGCTCCTAAATCCCTTTGGCACTGCTGACATTTTTACAGAAGACTTACAATATCAAAAGTTTTTAAGTTAACTTGAAATCTGAAATCAATACATGGTCCATTTGATTAAAAATTTAGAAAACTCCATGAAGCCTGGCAACTTGGAAGGTAAATACTATATGTGCCTATCAAACTAAATAGAACCAAGGCACAGACTTAAATTCTTGTACATAGTAATCCATTTTGTTTAAGTGTTAGCTCAGTGTCTACCATGGGACAGTCTAGGCCATGGGATGTTCCAAACAGCAGTATGGATGATGCAATCCTGGTTTTTGGAGATGGAGAGAGAAAAAAAATAAATGGAAAAGTAGGGTAGAAGAGATGGGAACAGTAGTTAGTTCCCATCACACATGATGTACCAGTTACACAGCATCTGTCAGTTTAACAGCATAGGCATTCCCCACTAAGAACATGGCCACAATACGTCTTAAACATAATACTAGAATTAAATCAAGCAAAACTAATTCAGGGAAATACCTGGAAAAAGGGAATATATTTTTACACTTCTATCAAAGTTTTTTAAAGAAGGCTCTCTTTCAGAAACATCAAGCTTATGCAAAAAAAATAAAATAATAAATATTTAACTACGAAACTACTAATGAAATCATAAACAAAAATAGAGAGAAGTATGCAAAACTAATAAGACTTTTTTTCTTATTAAATTTGCAAAATAAGTAAGGAAAATACCATACCTGGATTAGTGTGGCAGCTTCATGCTTCTGTCTCAAAACTTCTGTAAACTGATCACTCTCTGTTTTGGTGCAGTCATCTTTCCTCCTGGCACGGTATTGCCGCCAAAGGGACTGGATTATTGATGCTGCCCAGTGTAGCCTCAAAGAAATAAATACCGTTATGAATGACATAGCCTCACCAGTACAACTGCACTATCCTAGCTGCCAAACTGTAACTATAAAATAGAGTCCTGAGCATTGAGACAAATGGAACACTCTGCCATTAAACTGTAAAGAAATTACAATCCAGATGTGCAATATATGTTCAAAACCACTGGAGGATATTCACATCACATAACTTTGGAAATCCAGTTATGTAACGGGACTAATCTCTGCAGGGCTGTGTTGCCCGTATATTCACTGGAGAGTAGGAGTTGCCTCAAAGGAAGGATTAGCAGCAGAAGTGGTTCAACAATGACTGAATGAATTTATTGGAGGGGTTCACTTATCTCCACTGTCTTTATTAAAAAAAAAAAAAAAAAAAAAAAAAAAGAAAGCTAAAACCTGAAAATACATGAGACAAATATCTCCAGTGGAGGAGACGGGAAAAACTGAGAAAGTGCAAATTCATCTTTTGCCTACTTTTACTCTTCAATCTAGCACTACTAACAACTGGTTATACGCGTGTTTTCTAATTTGCTCATTGTTTAACAAGCACCGATTACAGACTATTAAGATTTGTTCTGTGATTGAGCTTTCTGAATAAATGCTCAATTAATTTATATTGAAGGAGAAACGGCAGCTCTGCATTATGCCTTTACTATCTTCAAGTCCTTTTCTTTACGTATTTTCTCTCCGTCTGTAGTGCATCTATTTAGAGTAATACTTTCTAGCAAAAAAGCACACTTCAGAGGTTTTTCCTAAAAAGTGTCTATTAAGTTTACCAACCCCTAGATGTGGTTTATTTATAAGCTTTGCATCTACAAAAAGCAGTAACTGAGTTAAAAAACAAACAAAACCCCTAACAGTTTGTAGTCTGCAATGAAGAGAACTGTCCAACAACAGACTCACAGAAAGAATACATTTAAAAATTACTAAAAACTAAAAATGAACTATTTCAATAAGATTTTTCTGAAGCATTCAACATCCATAACAAGACTACTATACTCTTACTTTCAGCTTCCTGAAAGGCAATGATGAATTCTATTATCTTCCTGAATAATAAATTTTATGACAAATTATTAGATTAAGTACCTACTAAGCCCTACTGCTCACTTACTGTAACTCTAAACAGCATGAGAAAGCACACCTTCCATGCTTGCTCTTCGTAGTGTTCCCAAGACGTGTATTTTTGAAACTGAATTCTTATCAATAACAAATCATAACTGAAGTTTTATATCTTTAGGGCACAATTTTCAGCTTCTGGTTTCCCTGACTGTACATCCAGAACCATACAAATATGTTTCAAAGAGGCAATAAACCAGCCTGTTTCATGCAGGAGAATATCTGGGGGCACAGAACAATTTGAACTCGCCCTTCAACCCTAGCTCTACGTTTAACAAACAGGTTAAGGTATGTTGGAGGAGTACCAAGGGCAGGGCGGGCTGTTAGCAATTCAGTCATCATAACAGCAGGAGACTGGCCTTAGGTCAAGGGAGTAGGATGGCAGATTTAAGCAACTTTTCCTTCTTGCCTTCTAAAAGATACTGACTATAAACTCTAATAAAGATGACTCTTGAATGTCTAACGAATAGTAAAGCATAAAACTGCTTTCGCTAGTTTGTAGTTTAAACTGCCCCAAAATTCCCACAAACCATCGAGCATTTTCATCCCTAATGTTGTTATGTGTCATTGAATTAGGTGTCATAAATTTCTTGAAAAAAAAGATCAAGAGAAAGTTTTCAAATTCTTTTACTATACAGTATCTTAAAATTATTTTAAGTGCATATGTATCTATATTTTAACATATCAACTGATAGACTATCACAAAGGATTAACATGGATGACCAGTGTGCATCACCTTAAATAACTTTTTATTGTCTAATAAGCTTGAAAATACTGTTTTCTTATTACAAATTCCGTGCCTCTGATTTAAACAGGAAATCCTCACTCCTATTGCCTATTCACAATCTGTTTCTAAGCAATCTTGACATCTGTCTTACCTTTCTGTATCATTCTCAAAATACTGCATATCTCTTCCCATATTACTTGCTACTATCACTGACTGTCGCAAAATGAGTTGGGCTGACATGTTATTGTTGCCTTTGTTCTCCCCACTGTAATTAATACAAGATTCAGTGCTCTTCTGCTTCACCCTCTGATCTTCTTTATTTTCCTTTTGGTGCACAGGTATGGAGGAGTTAATGATTGTGGCCTGAATATGGCCAGTAGTAATCCATCTTTCCGAAGGATCCAACAAGATCTGTTTATTTTCTGTCGCACCCATGATAAAGAGGTTATTTTCCTGTGGGCAGCCAGTGGCTGTTGGTTTTAAATGATTTTGCAGTGCTTCTGGTCCATTTCTGTCAGTAATGTTTAGTTCACCGTACTCATGTGCATATCGATGTTTAATACTAAGTTTCATCAACTGATTAAAATACCAGCATTGTCCCTGTGCAGAGTCAATGGAAGAGGCAATTCTGAAAAAAGACAAAAATGTTTTCATGTGTTTCAGACTTTTAAAAAATATATTCCCTCTATTATTTTCTAAACTACCATGTATTTTCAAGTATCCTTACATGTTTCCATATTCTTACAGTGAATAGTAACTACTCTAATTGAAAACCAGTTACAGTATTTATAAATCTTAAATGCATTTTTCTTCTTTAGGCAGCACTTAAAATACACTCATATATATTAGATTGCTTATATTACTCTGATTTTTCTAAGAAACCATTTCAGTCTGTTTGAAATACTACAGTATGTAGTACATGCTACCAGCATGTATTTCACTATTAATTTTCTATGTGGTTAGAGGCATATGAAGCCAAAAATTTTAGAGAATTTGAGGCAATTTTGTTATAAATCCTGTAATAGCCTTAATAATCTGATTTTATCTGGAAACTATGAAAGCTAATACAAAATAATAGTAATTTTAAAATTTAGATTAGAACTACAGCAACAAACCTCAAAGAGATTCAAACCAACAAACCACAATGCCTAGACAGAATTTAGGAAAACAGAAACTTTTATGTACAGATATTTTTTAACAACAGAAGGAAAGATGCTAGACTGAAGCACCAGTAATCTGTATACAAAGTGTGGATCTCATTAGTTCTTGTGTTAAACCGTCTAAATGACGAGTAAGAGTAAATATGAACTAATTGTTCATATTTCTAAGATTCAGAAGACTGACAGTATTTGGACACTGCCATTGTATTAGGTAGCAGGTACTTTTTGAATCACAAATACATGTTCCTTTGGTAGCATAGATGGACACAGAGATCTATTTTCAGAGAAGCACAAAGTCAATTCTAGGTCAGCAATCCAAGAAAGCAAGTAGAAATACGATCAATTCTCTAGGGTGTCTGGAAAAATCAGATCCTAAGATCATAGTTTAAATAACAGATTTTGCCTTCCTGTTAATCATTCTTGAAAAGTGAGGCTTTTAGAAGGTTCTATTGGGAAAAGACTCTTTACATATATAACTGTTTTCTCTAGTGAAGTTCAACTAAAAACTACAGATTTTTAAGAACATACAGAGTCAAATCTTACAGGAATAAAAAAGATCCCAGCTCTTCCTCTGCTAGTAAAACCTCAGTGCTATTGCATAAAATATGAAAGGCTAAACTGGAAGTCAGATCCTTGCAGCCTAATACACAACTCACTGTGCATTAGCTGTACTTTTGATCGTCCATTACAAAACATTACTTCAAGTTCTGTTAATTCCACAAATACGGCAGCAATTCCTAAATATATTTAAACCAATGCATATATTACCTTAAGGATCTACCAAATGTTAGCTGTCTCCTACTACACATTAAGAATAACAACTTATTCAACATGAAATGCTTAAAGCATTAGTTAAACAGTTAGTCAAATTAATTAAGAAGATAAATTTGGCACAAGACCACTACCAAAGTTTTACAAAATATACTATGGTGAGAAGACAGAAAAACAAAAAAAAAAGTAAAAAGAAGAAAAACCCTAAAAGTTTGTTATTTGCTTATTTGAGGATTAAAACATTGCAGAAAACCCCAGAATGTTTTATATGGGCAAAATTAACTTATTTCTGATAAGTATATTTGAGTATACTTGTCCATTTAAAAAAAAAAAAAACAAAACCAAACAGATAAAAAACCCCCAAAACATCCTAATAGTGAACAGATCAGGTTACTTGTGCATTCTCTCCTTTGACATCTCGAGCAGCTGTTTTACCTTTCCAGTGTTTATCAATGGGGAAAGCAGAAAGAGTTCAGGCCAATATAGTCTTATCACTATGGCCACACACTCTTATCTCCCAGTTCATGCATTCCCTGAAAATCCACTGCTATACTCTTATTTTGCAGGATTTTCAGATTGCCCTTTGTGCTTTGGTGATTTTTCTTTTAGTCAGTCAGAGCTGACTAAGTTTCAAAAAAGTAAAAAGGAAGCTGTAGTGACATCTCGGAGACTTATGAGCAAGGAAATGGCTTGGTAACAGTATTTTGGGTTCTCCTGCAACGGTGAAGCTCCTCCAAAGCACAGAGAAGAAGTGTTAAGCCATGGCCTGAGTGCCAGGTGGCAGTCAGCTTCGCTTGGAGGTTCCATAAAGGAGAAAGATATTTCAGGCAGCTCTGAAAAAAAAAGAACTACTCTGGAGGCTTGGGGTCTAGCTATGCTATCAATGCACTGCAGTTTTCTCAGCGTGTCAAAAGTACCGCATTCTCAATACCAGAGAATCACTCCTGAAGAGCATTTATTCAAACAATAGGAAGGAAGCTACTGTATGAAAAATATATAGGACTGATTTACTTCTCTAATAGGAACACCTACACCCTACACACATACTAGGAAAGAAAGAAGACAAAGTAATAAATATGACAGCATTAAGACTTTTGATACAACAATATTTCGTTTTCAGATAATGCAAATTGATTGCTTGCCTTTCAGGGGTTTTGGCATTGTAAGCCAAGGGGTCGAGTCACTTTAACTCTTCTGGAATTGAATCTTAGTTAAGATACAACTAAGGTTTAAAGCATAAATTAGCACCTAGACAAAACACAAAATGGGATTATCCTGACGGAAGCACCCGTATCTATACTGTCAGACTGTTTACTATGTAACGTAATGTAAATGAAAATGGCAATCTTCCTACAGCAAAATTTCTATGGCTTCCAGCTTACACCAGTGCATTGCCATATGTCCAACGGCTACTCACCACTTCTTAACAACTGAAAGTAATTTATGCCATATGTAAATTTTAGCATAGTCACAAAGGATGCATTGGTTTTGTAGTGGGAGAAAGGGATAATAAATCAGAAGAGGAAGACATCAGTCTTTAATAACAAGGTAAAAACGTGCCAGGATAGTGGCCCTCCTAGTACCTAAAGATCAAGATATTAGTTTCACAAACAAATGCTATGAGCAAAAAGCCACTTGGAGCTATTCTTACCAAAAAGACTGGTGCTAGGATTTTCCAGATACTTTGAGAAAGATAAAAGAATTAGAATCTGATTATAAACTATTTGTAAATTCAAGTCAGGCACTTAATGACTGCTACACCTTCAGTCCTAACATCAATTCACCAAGAATATCCGTCACTATCATCTTGGTAAATTTAGTCCCAAATCTGCTCAGTTTCACATTCAATGTTTAGGGATGGGAAAAGCAAATCTCACTGACACACAGAAGGTTTAAGTATCCATGCACTGGCTGAATTTATAGACATGGAAAAGGAAAGTTAGAGATTCAATCAGCCAAAATGTTGCCACTTAGAAAGTTTAAGGTGGCAGTGGAAGCTTGTTTACAGAGCTGGCAAAATTTCCTACTGCATTTGCAATGACTGCCAGGTTATTCAAAGACCACCCTTTTGCCAGAATGACACAATAAAAACAATACAGAAAAGACAACAGAAAAAACCTCTTGGAGGCAAAAAGGACAGCAAACAAAAAAGTCAGTTCTAACCAGCAATGCCAGTTTTATCCCAGCCATTGCAGCCAGTGGCATGTTTTTCACTCTGCAGATCTACTGTGATTTTCATGTTAGTTGGAAGTTTAACTTCCTCCCCTCCCCCAAATACAAATTATTATTTGGTTCTTTTTGTAAGAGGAATGTGTGAATTCCGATACATGGAATATGCAGCTAGTTCATTCCAATTTTAACTGAGGTTTTGTTTGTAATAGTGTTGTAAAATATAACTTGTGTTAGGGGAAACTAAAGCTACCCAGAAGTCTGCATATTTGAGGACAGAAAGCAAATTACTGCAGTCAAGCATTAATATTTTAGATGATCACTCACTACAAGGCATCTAAGGATTATGCTACAGAGACTATTTACCATAATTGAGAAATTTCATTTTAAAATACATTTAATACATATGTATGGGAATAACAGAGAATTTTCAGGCAGAAACAACACAGACAATCTAACTGGGCAGCAGTGATTATGAAACATGGATTAGGGAAGCAAGCAGTGATTACTTTTGGCAGCTTACATACTTGAGGTCGCACCTACAGGGGCTCATAACTTAGCAAGATGTGAAACAGACAGAAATTTGCTCTGTTGTTGGCCTGTTTTTTAGCAACGTCACATTAATTCAGCCAAAGTATTGCAGTATGTACATATAATAGCTGTGCTGTTAAGGCTTATATAGAAAAAAGTTGTTTAAAGTTCCTTTTATGAACTGGAGTTTTCAACACTTCTCAAATGATCTGTAAATTGTACTTTTATTCAAAATAAAACATAGTGGGCTTTAACACACAAGAGATTTATTTTAAGACTAGATTTGACACAAGATTTCTTCCACCATGTCAAAGTTAGCAATTTAACAGATTCTGAATTAATTCACAAAACTCTAAAAAACTCACAACCCTTCCTCTCCCCTGGCCCCTCAACCCATATACCAAGGGAAAAAGAGACTTTTTTATAATTTCTTCCCATTATTGTTCTTCTCAAACAGCTGCAAGATCTTTCAAACAAAACTTACACAGGATCATAGAAAAAGTCTCAATTGAAGGAACCTCAGGAGGTCTCTTGTCCAATCTCTTGCTTTAAAGCTTGGTTAGCTCTGAGATCAGACCAGGTTACTCAGACCTTTATCCCCTGAGTCTGGAAAAACTTCAAGCACTGAGACTATACAACCTCTCTGGGAAATCTCATGCAATATAACACTGCCCTAACAGTGAAAAGTTTTTTTCTTAAGTCCAGTTGTACTGGGTCTGGCTGGAATGGTGTTAATTCTCTTTAACTGTCTGTGCATATGGTGCTGCATTTCAGGTTTGTGACTGAAATTGCATTGATAAAATACTATTGCTTTAGTTGTTGTTGAATAGTGCTTGGGAAGTCCTTCCCTATCCCACTCAGCAAGTAGGCTGCATGTGGCCAGGAAGCTGGAAAGGGACACAGCCAACACATTTAACACGAACTGACCAAAATTATATTGCACACCCTATGCTCAGAAATAGAACGTTTTTTCCAAGGTAGCCATTGCTCAGAGAACATTTGGGCATCAGTTTGCTGGTGGGAAGTGGCGAGTAATTGCTTTGCATCACTTGGCTGATTTCTTTTAGGGTTTTTCACCCTCCTCTTTCCTTCACTTAAACTATCTTTATCTTCACCCACTGTTTTTTCTTATTTCTGGTCTTCTGATTCTCTCCTCCATCCAGATGGTGAGGGGAGAAGTGAGCACACAGCTGGTCAGTGCTTAGTTACTGGCAAAGATAACACACTACACGATTGCGAATCTCTTGTTTCATCTTAGGTCCCTGTTGCTCATTCTCCTGTCACGCACCACTGTAAAGACCCTGATTCAGTCTTCTTGAGCACATGATCAAACCCATTGACCATCTCAGGGGCGGCGCACCAAACTTGTTCCAGTTTATCAATGTCTTTTATGTCCTGGTGACCTAAAATAGTGGCAGATAATAAGGGCATAATAACTTCCTCAGTCTACTGGCTATTATCCTTTGGTTCCAGAGCACACTGCTGGCTCATACTCAGCTTCTATCTATCCACATCCAGAAGTCTTTTTCAGCAAACCTTTCTCAGGCAGCCAATCCCAGCCTGTATTGTTGCAAGGGGTCACCCTTTCCAAGGTAAAGAACTTCACACTTGTCCTTCTTGAATTCACTGGGTTCCCATCGGCCTGTTTCTCTAGTTTGCCTAAGTCTTTCTGAATGGTGGTCCTTCACTGAAGCATATAAACAGTTTCTAAATTGCTGTCATTTGCAAGAGTGGTAAGTGTGCACTTCATCTCCTGCTCCAGATCTTTCTTAAAGATGTTAGAAGGACAAGTCTCAGCCTTCATAAAGTAGCACAAGCCATTAACTTTTGAAAGTTAATCAATTCATGCAGACTGTGGTTTAAACAACCATGAAATTTTGCAAATATCATATTTCTCTCCCACTTTCTACAATCGTGTAGAAACGCATAAGAAAATTAGAACCTTAAATGCAACTACAGCTTTCTCACAAGTCATATCCTAATTACAAACTGTCATTTTTTTTTTTTGCACATGATATTGATGAAACAGGTCCCAAATCCCAGACACAAGAATATTTTCTCTTTCAGAAAGGAGCAGGAATACCTTTTTTCCCTTTCCTTTTTTCATTTTTTTTTTTTTTTAAAAAGGACACTATTGCAAATTGATTAGCAAATATCTGCTTCCTACCTGCAAACCAGAAGCCAAAATTCAGAGAAATGGAGAAGATGTAGTTTTGGGATATAATAGAGAAGCATGAGTTTCAGAAGCCACCTACACATTACATCTGTTATAGAAAACTGCACTATATAATTCTTCCAAAACTATTTTCAATTTAATACTTAATACAAACTCTTTTCAGAAAAAACTATTTTATAAGCTATGAAGATTTTACTGTAGCTTAGTAACAACCAATAAAACATCAATGTAATATTTCCTTAGGTAGCAAGAAGACAACATTGATAAGTTCACATGTAAATGCAAAACTGCTAGATTCCAAGAAAAATATGGGTACTTTTCCAAAACCTACAAAGGACAGAAGAAGTTCAAACTAAAGTATTGTCAAATGCCCCATGTTTCACTTACACTGGGAAAGTATTCACTACCTTGCATGATCAAAGAAACTATCTTTCCAAACAGCAGCATAGAGACTAGATATTAAAAGGACTATAAGGGTAATGTCAACCTGCTAGGAAATGAAAAGGAACTAAGAAAGAAGAAAATGTACAATATTTCCAAGTGCAAAAACATGATAAGTCTGAGATGTTTACATATTGAAAAGTGATGAAAAGACACTAGGTATAAATGATAAATTACCACTTGGAGTATCTAAGCTGAAGTCACTGAACAACTAATCATGGTAACAATAATAAAGGTAGTAAGCATGACAAAAACCAAAAAACCTCTAAACAGAGCCATCTGATTCACTGCTTTTAGAAAAGTAGGGGTCAAAGCTTTTGCAATCATTTAGAACATGAATAATACAGGCATGGAAAAAAAAAGCAGGAAAAAAAATAGAGCATATTGCACCAATAGACAAACCATGTTGGATTAAGATAAGTTGGAAGCTGTGTTAAATATGATTACACTGCTTTCAGGATTTAAGCTACTATTCCTGCATAGCACTGTACCATGTTGTGTGTATGAATTTGTTCAACTACTGCTAACCCAAGGTTTTGAACCATCTGTTTTCTCAAACTTAAACAAAAGTCAAGACCCACATATTTTAATATCTGAAATACTCCTTGCACTGAAGTCAATGATTCTAATCTTTCTTAGCATAAAATCTTTCCAGGCAAAAAGCTAAGTAGTATCATAGGAAAGACACCAAGAACCACACTAACGATAAATGAAAACATATTTCAGAAAGCAACTTATATTCACATAAATACATACCCCAGTTCAGCAGCCTTTTTTTTCAGAACAATATTTTCTTCTATTTGAACTTCACAAAGTTCCAGAAAAGTTCTTGATTTTGATTCTTTGATTCTTTCAATTTTGGGCAAAATATGGCAGTTTTTTTCACCATCAAGAAAGACTAAACTAGGAAGAACCTTACGAAGGGAAGGCCTTAGAAATTAAAAAGTAATCATTAGTTTTGTGACAAAATCCTACTGTTAATCAGTCCACATTTTATTGATACAATTATGCAACAAGACAGAACATAATGATAGTTCTCTAAGTATCTGTATATATTTGTTCTTAGTTAATATGATAATACATTCAATAAAACTTTATTCTTAATAAACTGTAAAAAGCTGAAAAGAAATATTGTGAAGAAAATGATTTTTCATAATGCTTCGTTGGTATAAAGACCACTGCTGAAATACTGATCTCGGGGAGGTCAGTGACAACATTCTCAATTCACTAAAGCTAGCATTTTATCTACTTAACCAACAACAAGAAAATCTGACACACTTGTGCTCAGGCATCTGCAATGCATTTGATCCTCAGGGAAGACAACAAACTACATCTTAGGATTCAGATACAGCACTTGTTTTGTCGGCACACTGATAGCCTTAGATTTAAAAACTTTATAGAATATTAAACATTGTCTAACTTACTGCCTTTACCATTTGCATATACCACATAAAGCAATATAATATTCACTGTGACTGACAGGAAAAAATCCACCTTTGAAATTTTGAATTTGGGTCCCAGTGAAAGGATTAACAGTAGACATGACATTTCCTTGCTATGAAAAGGACAGTCAGGGCCACTCATGTAAGAAAAAATAGATATGAGAAACTTATCTACTGATCTAAAAAGCGGTATCATCAATGCTTTCTCTTTTAGGTTATTATGAAATATAATCTAGTACTGCAAGCTTGCTTCACATATTTCTTATACCCGACTAAATTTGTTGAAAGTTTCAAGAATGCAAAATTATTTGAATCAATACATCAACACTCAATATTTTCACCAAGTTTTAAGTAAGACAGATGGAAACACTTACTGTAAGCTATAAGTTCCTTTACTATTAGAAAAGATAATACCATTTTCAAAAGTTTAGAGCTCCCTGACTATTCTTTGTGAATGTAAAAGGCTATTACTCAGCTCAGAAAACATACACTAATTTTAAATCAGAGGAAGTTTCTATTATTGAGTCAGAATATCCAAAATGTAGCTTCATAGAATATTATGGTTTTTGCAAATATAAAACTTTCCTTCTCTACTACTCATTCCTGTAAGAATAAGAGTCTCTGAAAAACATTTAGAATAAACTGATGGGTTTAGACAGACAGTCGCTGAACATGTAGAGAGGAATTAATAAAGCTGATGTTGAACAGTGAGACATTAAAAAAGTGCCATATCAAAGTTGATTGATGCTAGAAGTATTGTGTCTTAGAGCTCTGGGATCTCAGCACTAGTTTTTCCAGCTGGGTTCCTCCTGGTGAAGGGCTGAGTCAATATTTCATTTAGTGAAAACTTCCTGGTGAATATTTTGTCACTTAAGAGGCTCTATTAATCATTACAGCATTGAAACACATTCCCCTAGGAGTGCTCAGACTGATCCCAGGGTTTAATTTTTAAAAAGCAATTTCTTACTACTTCACTTTTGTTGGTGTTATCGCTGGCTGGACATGAAAGTACAAAACCGATTGGGAAACTTTACAACTAATTCCTTTGTTGGTATCAAGGGGTTATGTAAAGTTCACTGGAACATATTGCCTGAAGATATGGTCAATGCTGTATTCAGCAAATCCATATTTTATAGTATTCCATACTTTAAATCCTTTAGACAAATGAATCTCTTGTCTAATCACAAAAGCTCTATTGGGTCAAGCAATCTATAGTTAAATTGGAATTCAGAAAGGTTTTCCCTCCAGGTTACAAGTGGAATAACAGTAGTTGTGTAAAAAAGTGAGAATTCCAACAATGCAAATGGGAAATTAAGATATTGTCACAGTCACTGAATTTAATTCATAAAATTACCTGCAGGAATGATGGGACTGCAAAGAAGTCTATTCATTATAAAACAAACAAATCAAGCAAGAATATATTTGTACAGCTTTCTTTTAAGCTACTCTAATGTTTCCAACTATAAGTTTCAAATACGTTTTTTCCACTGCAATACTAATCAGAAATTTGTAAAAAAATCTCCTAATGGAAGATATAGGAGATCCAACAAAAAAAACCTCGAGACTAACGCTATAGCTCAGGAACCAAGAGTGGGAGGGAAGAGACAAAAAGATGGTTATAGAACATGTTCTAACTTGTCACAGTGAGACAAGGCTCAGTTTGATGGCTTCACTCAGTACATGGAGACACAAGTTCAAATACAGATGTTTTCTTATCCTGGTCAAAAAATGTCAGTGTACAAGATTGACCAGTGAGTTAACATCATATTTCTTGTAAAACTGAAGAAATCTGCAACAGCAACTTTTCAAATATTAACTGAGGCTTACAGTGAAGAGATCCCAAAGATAAGTCAGTGGTCAAAGGAAACCATTTTTTGTTGGTAGAAGATGTGAAAGCAAAAACAACAGCGATGCTCAACTGTCTTTCAGAAAATGATCTGCAGAATTGCTTTGAACGTTGGCAACATCATATGCAGCTGTGTGTCAACTCAGAAGGGAACTATTTTGAAGGTAATAGTAGTTGATTTTCTTAATTTGTTGAATAAAAAGTTACAGCCACAGTCTCAGGTTTTTTGTGTCAGAACTCATACATGTAAGGGTGATTTTATTTTTGTTTCTGTTTGTTTTTTTCTCTTGTAAAAGTCATCACAGAATCATAAAAATCATATATATATAGAATCATAAAAATCATAGAAAAGTTTGAGTTGGAACAGACCTTTAAAGGTCATCTAGCCCAACACCCCTAAAATGAACACTTTTGACAGAAATTGCCTGAAAACTGTTTCAAATTGCTAGGCTTGAAAAAAAAAAAAATTTCTTTCTAATTAAAAAAATCTCAGTCACTTGTTTGGATTACATCCAAAATGACAGTCCAACTGTTGTGTCTCCTTTAGTTTCTTCAGACATTTTATTATGCCAACACTTGAAATACTTCATTTCCTTAGCTGAAAGAACTAGCAATTCTTTAAAGAATTATTGATTAAATACTTTGTACATTTAATGGAGTATAGTAAGAGTTTGCTAAGACACTCTACCATTTCAGCACATGTACTCTGGAACATCATCTGAAAATTGAAAATTGCATTTCCAACTTGTTATTCTGCTATTGAAGGCTGGTAGACTAGGAAGCATTAATTCTAAGGAAGATTAAATACTTCATATTAAATTAAACAGTACTACTATAGTTTTGCTGAGCAACTACCTCAGATAGCTTTAAGCCTTTATAGCACTGGCTCACATACAGGGTTTCAAACCACAGAAATCAAGAAACTAGAAGACTTCTAATAAAATATTAAAAAAAAATACAAAACCCTATCCCTGTACAATTTTATTCATACGGCTTACAAATACAATCCTATCAGAACTTCTGGTTTCAAGGATTCCAGTAACTGTATCTCATTTCATATACAAAGTTTCTTTTCTACCCTATCCAGTTTTACTACCTACACATCTCTAGACCAGCTCTTGAATTTTATTTCAGATTATTATTTCAGTATTATACACCACTGGAGGGCACAGAACAGCATTATTTTTACATCTGTGTGTCTAAGAGCTACTAATATTTTTGTGTAAACATAAGGAATTCTTATAACGAGAAAAAAGCCAAACTTTCAACTACTACAGAAAAATCAACCATTCATTCTGATTTTCTTTTCTTCTAATTTTTTTTCCTTAAAAGACCCTACAGCAATGATTTCTTGATACATTTACCAGAGATATCACCTTTCTCTAGCTATGTGCAGTGTGAACCTGTCAAAGCAGCAAGACGGTTATGCAGTGAATTGATGAACTGATGGAAAGGAGCAAATAAGGAAGAAAAAAGACAGCAAAGCAGAAAAAGAAACAGTCTAAGAAGCTATGTGATAGTCAGAAACTGATGGTTCTGAGAAGGGTAAGTAAGTAGGGTAATACCATTAATACTCAGAAAAAATAATGGCTTTAAACAGTGCAGTGGAAAGAGAAGGAGGAAAAAAAGGTTGAGTGGATGGTCATGTCTTTGTGCAAAAGTTTTATTGAAATGTAAAACAGTAATAAAGGTCAGGTAAAATCTCCATCAGAATGTTAAAATTACCAAATGTAGTAAACTTATCATTAAGAGGAACAACCAGATCTCAAGCTGAAAAAGAAGATATTGTGATCAATGAATAAAGAAGCAGTAGCAGACAGAAAAAAGGTCTATATCATCTTTAGAGTTTCCACGTTTGCCTAAAGCAATTATCATAAACGCTTATTTAGCATAACAGGTAAACAGTGCTGTTGAGTTTTATCACAAATTTCTTACTAAGTTTCTAAGTTCTAGAACAAACACCAAGATTTTTGTTTAAACAAAACTACAAACTGGAATTCTTAGAAAATAAAGATCATAGAACTGAATTGTACTTCTTATTTTCACACAATTCTCTTCCAGTTTCTAGTAGAGTTCATACTTACCTCAGTTCTACTATTTAACTAATGTATGTACACCTAGTTTTGGCTGATTTTGTTGATTAGTTTGCAAATTAATGTATTTTGTTACCTCCATTTCCTTTCTCGGAGAAGTGGATTTCCACTGAGTGACAACTCCCTTAATTTATGACAGTCACTTAAGCATGTAACAACACCTTTAAGATCTGTGTTGTAGTAAGAAAGAAAATTAAATACAAATTTGAATGCAAACCCATATTATTTCTCATAAAATCTTATATGAAATTATAATGTAACCAAATCATGAAATACTACATGCAATTCTGCTACCTATACAGTAGAGTTATAATCAACATCTATAACATCCATGTTTGGAAACCAATTTATACATCTTCTGTATAAAAGCCTCTTAAAAGTAAATAGGAACAATCAAATTAAAATAACTGTATAATTCAATTAAGAGTTCTTGTTTGGATGAGGCTTCATGTTTTTTTATACAACTTACCTGATAAGCAGTTATTTTTGAGATCCAGCTTCTCCAAAGACACAAATGAATTTAAAGGCACAAGCTCAGTTAAACTAAGAACAAAACAGAAAAGAGGTTTTTTTTCAAGTAAATAAAGTAGCAGCTCATAAACAGAAAGGTATCAAAATCTCTACAGTTATGGCAATTTAATTATTTCTATAAGAAAATACCCTTTTAGCTATCCAAGGTGCTAGAACTAATTACTGAAATTTTACCTGGAAAACATTTCTTAGTAGCTCAGCTTTTAATATTTATTCATTAATGTTTTGTTCTATCTGGTAAATACTTCATGCTGGTTTTTTGCATTTAGTGCAGAGGACCTGAAGTCTTGTAAAATTTACACATCTCAACTGGCTTTTCCTTAGGCACCTTAAGCAGAATGAAACTAATAGAAGGCCTTGATTCTGGAGAGGAAATAAAATCTGCCTTTCCTCTTTCCATTTCCTTCATTCCTCATTACTGAAAGATCTTATCAGTTTGTTTCTCTTCTCCACTCTGCATATCACTTCCTAGATCCTAAAACAAGTTACCAAAGATGGCCAACTGTTGCCATAGTTGTAGTTAACAGGTGAAGGCTGCACTGCCCTCTAGTACATTTCTAGTACTTTCTCTATCCTACCACTTCTGTAAGACAGTGTCTTACAAACTTTCATTGCTGCAGCTAAGAATGTATGTTGAATGGTTAGCTCAACTGGCAAGCCATTTCCAAATATTACCTTTTAGATTTAACAGTTTACTTTGTGATATGTTAATTATGACAGAGGGAGGAAAAATATACATTTAGGTAAATTTTTGCAGCCTTGAAAGAACAAGGCCTAAGCATAATGGAAGAATGGTAATAGTATTTTCTGAGGGTTATAGTGCTTTTGAAATTTACAAATCAGAATTCCTATGGTCAGAAGCATGACTATGCAAAAGAAATCCATTCACTCTACAAACTTGCAACTGAGCAGAGTCAAAAATAATTATTTGTTACTGAAATGTGCGATTATGTCATGTTTCTAGCACAAGCATTACAACTGAAAGACAAAGTTGGATTGAACTCTGGTACATACAAAATATTGGTTCTAGATTCTTTAATCTTGTTGAAAATTTGACCATACGCAAAACAACCACAACAACAACAAAAAAAAAAAAACACACATTCAGTTGACAATTATTTCCATATAAAAACGTAACTTTTTGACAGTAAATTCACAAAAACAGATATAAAGCAAATTGAGAATATGTCACTATACTTCCATTTCTTTCTGAAACCATGTTTTAAAGTTGTCCTGGTTCTAGACCTATCTAAGCTCTATTACCTTCCCACCAGTTTGCCATGGAATCAAATAAATATTAAGAAGTATTAGCTGTAAAAAGAATGAAGCCTCATGTGTAGACCTGTACATAGCACTACAAATATCAGCATTTTTTGTTTTCTGTGGTACATAAATAGCCAATATTATATTTGTAACAAATATTATCATAGATCTTAGCGGCTAACAGTATGGCTGCAAAGTCTGAAAATACATGATTCAGTTAGAAATTTCAGTTAGAAATATCCAGGAAAATAATGTCATACTTTGCATAAGAGGTGAAAGATAATGCAGTATTTTTTTTATTTATAGTCAATGAGTTCTCTGAATCTTTATCAGTACATGATCTGGTCATACTTGTCTACTAGACTGTCCTTGCGTGCTGTTGGCATTATGAGAGTTAAAACATTTCCCTGTCATTCTATAGCTTTCCTTTTACTGACATTCTTTGTTAACTTTTTTCCTAAGGAAATTCAAACCAGAAAGACAAAGGACATTACTGAAAACTTAATACTACTTGACCTTGTCACATTAGCCCTGGGCATAAGAGAGATATAAATTACAAAGAAGACACAAAAGTAAAAGATATTCACAAAAAAGCAAGCTATAGCTTCCTCTTTCTGCTCCCATTTAAGTCTGTAGCAGGACAGGACACAGATAGCAACAGAAACAAGATTTAAGAGACTAGAATAGCTGCAAGTTTGCACTAGAGAAAATAAAGATTAGTTTTCCTAACATGAACAGCAGTTACTGCTCAGGATGGTCTAAATCCTGCTATGCATCTGCTTCTCCCCAGAAAAATTATCATTGATGCTAACGAGAAGTTAGCAAGGAGAGTAAAATAATTAAAAAGAAATATATATTAATCTATATCTTTACCTAATGCTTGTATTTTTTACCCATTCTTTGAAAATAAAAATACTTCAATTTGTGGTATTCACCATATTTATAATCACATACAATGTAAGAAATGTGTCAGTTAACCACTTGTTTCTGAAGTACTGGTAGTACTTCAACAGTATTCTCCAGAGTGCCATGTACTTAGAGAAAGACTGATCACCAGCAAAGAATTACTGAAAGTGATCAAAAAAATCTAGACTGGTATGGATGGAATGGGGAAAACCCCATAGATTCAAGTAGAGCTTTTTCATCACTGACTGATTTCAATATCCTATGACATTTAGGCTTATTAGGGTGACACTGGAACAGAGTTGTCACAACCTCAAAACATCATGGCTTGCAATGACAGTAAGGTGAACTGTTACATCTCAGAAATAAGGTTAAAAACATAGCTACTACATGCATTTAAGTAAGGAGAACAATATGTAGTAAGAAAGAATTGAGCTTACACTTTTAGCATTTACAAGCCTTTTTAGGAATAGTATGCAAAGCCTTTTAGGAAGAGTTGCAAAAACATGGGAGCAAGATGTTCAAGAATTTCTTTCTGATCAAAGAATTTGACTCTGGCCAAACCAGTATTGCCACACCCAGGAAATTTTTGTCTACGACAGTTAGGTTATATTAGTGAAAAGAAGAGATAGGAAAAAAAAAAGAAAAAATAACTTGGCCATATTAATGCCACATTAAAAGAAAATTTTAAGAGGGATAAATTAGTCCATTTTGAAGTTTGAAGCAGATTGATTTAGTGTCTCACTGTAAAATATTTAAATGAAAAAGACATTAATAAGTAAGATATATAATTGAAATTACATGTAAAAATAAATACCACATGAACTCTTAACACATACTGAAAATATATGAAGTTTAGTCCCAGGGGCAAGGTTTTTCTCTCCTATGTCTAAATCTTCATCCACAACAGAAGGAAAACAAGGTGTCTTTTTTTTAAACTAGGTTAACATTTGTGTTCTCCAGCTGCCACAAAACAGGGCACAGATATTCATAGTCCCAATTCTACAGTCAGGAGGATATTCACCATTGACTTTGGTCAATTGTACACTGATCAAGGATATGCTTTTTACATTAGAGCCACATTAAAACACTTAGAAGTGTTGAAATATAGTGAATAAAAGTAGTGAAATAGCTGCCATTTTTGTATATGAAGGAGTTAGTCACTACCTCCTATATTACAATTCCTTGTTGCTAGATTGTAGGCTTAAAAAGATTAATTTATTGAGTTCTATCTTTGGCTCTTTCTGGTTTATGAAAAACACAAAGCATTTCAGGAATACCCCCCCTGCAAATTAGTGTAAGAATTTACTTTTCACAGGACTTCACTTTTAGAAAGAATACAGATTCACAGCACTACCATTACATGGGCTTCCCACAATCAGTGAAAAGGAAATGGCACTCAGTACACACTTGAAAAAAATTCACAAAATTGCACTAGCTGTAGGATAAAAGTAAAGAAACAGCTTTTCTTTCAACAGCTTACTCCATTACATTCGCTGTTTCTATAGAACATCAAGTTACTTACATTATAGCACACACATATGGAGCTGCTTATAAGTGTACATAAAGTGAGCGTAACAGAGCAGGCTACCGAAATGCCAGGAATTTTGGGGCTTTTAATATGAATTTAAGGCTATCTTGTCCTGTTTGTTACAAAGATGGACAGAACACCACATTTCAGATTGGCCACTGGAAAACCAGAATAAGCACCGCAACGGACATTAAAAACTGTAAGATCATGGTGACACAAGGTACATCTACATGGTCAGTCCAGCACAACCTAGATCCGGAGGCTGCATTCAGGTTGTACCTTAGACTTTACTTCTAAGTTTGTTCTCTCCTTAGCAGGGATATGAAGTTTTGCAAACTTTTCATTACATAGAATATAACTACCCTTTAGTGTTAACAACAAGCAAACTGTAGGAAAAGGAGGGAACTACAAGAAAATAAAGACACATCACTCTGTATTCCACAAAAAGCCAAACAGGACAAGGAAAATTTAAAAAGTGAAGAGCGTGAACTAAATCAATGTGATTCAGAACCTAACACTTAAATATTGCTCTTGTTAGCCACAGGCAGGAAGCACTTTGTCCAAACTGCAGAAGAATTAATAAGAGAACAAAAAAAACCCCTAAAAGCCCAACAACTTGAAGATTAAATTCTGTAAATATAGCTAGATGTTATATCTACATCCAAGAGTTTAGACAGATACTACTTTATTACACACGACATGAAAACCATCTGAAAAGTTACATAAAAATACAGGTTGTATACACACAAATAATATTAAGTTTCCATGAAGGACATTCCTTATAATAACAGGACTCACTTTTAGAGGTCTTTTCTCTCACAGGCTCCCAGCTACAGTTGACTCTGCTGAACTAAATGTCACATGGGATGAGATTCCTCTTTTCAAATGTAGACACCTATATATGAGCTGGTCATTTTGACTCTGATAATAGTTAATAAAGATCAACAGGTACTTGTAGGGTATGATTAGTCTCAAAGCAAACAGCTAAAAACGGCAGATGAATCACACTCTAAAAGTGATTAGTTCAGAGTGTATATTTTGTGAAACCAAGTATTCCATTTGTTTAAGTTGAGATATTGTTCAGACCAAAGCAATCACTGCATAGAAAAATAATTAAATTTATACTAATTTAAAATACAATTTACTACTAACATAGTGTAAATTATAATAATTGTTGCCGATTTTTTCAGCAGAATTTAAACTGAGAAAAAAAAGGAGGGGGTGGGAAAATGAAAATTTTGGCTCCTGAGTATGTGGTCAGTCTAACTCTACAGATGTACAGATTAGTTCAGAACATGAGCAGAAAGCTAACTACAGAGCACTTGAGTGCATGATCTAGTTTTATGCTGCTTGTCTTGATCCTTCTTTTTTATTTTATACCTTTCATCATGAACAATAAGAGTGAAAAATTAGAACAAATATGCTTGTTTTGGAGGGCATTAACAAATGTATGTAAAATAAACACCAACAGTCTTATCTGTCCTTTATAACTCTAGTAGCTGCACTTAACATAGCCTTCGAAGTCTGTTTCAAATAAGCCAGCTGTGAAATATGAAGTTTGACAGACATACTCTAGAAATAATTGTTAAAGAAAGGAAAAAAAGAAACACTATTGTTTTAAGAATGCCACAATACTCCAAAATTATTTTCCTATAACATTTAATAGAAAAAATGACTTTTCATAGTTAAGGCTATAAGGTAGACATTTGTCAACCACATATTTTCACAGAATATCTGAAAAACATAGTGATATTTTAATCATGTTGATAATTATATGTTTCAGGTAAGTCTCATGTTAGTAAATATCTCTGTATCTGTTTTGTAAGTAGAAGAATGTTTCTTGCTTACCTATTTTGAGGAAGCAAAAGAATTTGCAATAGAGGCAACCAATACAAAGAAAGCATTTTCACAGCAGAAATACTATTGTCGTCCAAATGTAATTCTCTTAGGAGAACATGATTTTCCAGCCTTGGAAGCTAAACAGAAAAGACATGATTATTTAAAAGTAATATAAATTAGAGAAAGAACAATACAACGCTTACCAGATGTGTTTCATAATGCATCTAAATACAGGCAAACCCCACATTTTGGATATATGTATCATTTCTTTATTATGTACATACCAGTTGTCAAACATAATGTCTGCATACCAGGTGGTAAGTATTTTTTAAATATCTTCTACATATTCTGAATAATCAATATGAATTAAAAGAAAAAAAAGTCAAGAGCCCAAAAGCCACAGCCTTACTATTTTATTTGTGCAGTTATTTGCTACTTATTGACAACTGTTTTCCTCTCTTGGATTCTGAAGAGAATCATTGTCAGTAAACACAACCAAGTGTACAGTTAGCAAACTATTTTCCTATTTTAAATGCTGCAGCACAAACTTCAACTTTTGGAGGATCAGCATGCGTCAAATTAACCTGAACTATTACTTACATGCAATGATTATAATATTCTCTTACATTTTAAACAAAGAATCAGCATCATATAATACAAACTGAAGACTAGATGCTAAAAATGAGGGAAATACAATTTTTCAAGGACTTAGAAGCAAGACAATATTCAATTCAATCGTACCTCCTGGAGGTTATTGCCTTGCAACTTCAGAATTTGTAGCAGGCCACAATTCTCAATGCCTTCAACTTGTGTGAGATGATTAAAAGAGCAGTCTAGGTGAATGAGAGTAGGTGCCTCACAAAGACCTTTTGTGCTGATTAATTGATTATGGTCCACAATTAATTGATGAAGATTTTTCAATGACTCCAGACCACCTGAAAATTGAAGATTTTAGCTGAATTAAGCTGTAAGAAAATAAAAACCTGTTGGGTTTCAACTACTAAGAAAACTCTGAACTTTCAGTATATTTGTTATCTATAGTAGCAATTAGTCCTGTATAAGTATCAAAAATACTTACTGTATTTTGACCCTATCAAATATACAATGCGTACAGTTCACAAATTTCTGATCCTGTTAACCAAGTAATAATAACAGTTCATAATCTCTTTAGCACTTCTGTTAGAATAGAACATTCTTTTAGTGATAAACTACTTACTAGGCTTTAAGCACTTTATAAATGCCACTCAGAACCTATAGTCACTGTGTAATGCTAACAGCTCTCTTAAAATCACTCCTCAGAATGGAAATAGTATTTATGTTAAATTTCATTATTTCATTTTTAAAAGGTTTTTTTAAGTCATAAGCAAGATGAGAGCAAATTGTGTTAAAACTTAGGCCAGCAGCACCACCTCTATTACTTAAGTGCATCTTGTTCAAGGAATTATGTTATAAAATATTTTTAATGAAGATATTTACAAAGAAAATTTAGTGTCTTTAAGTATAAAGCTTTACTTCTATGTCCACTGCACTCTCAGCAAACTTACATCTGCCAATAGTGTAGAGAGAAAGAATGTGTGGTCTCTACCTCAAAAAGATACAAAGGAAAAGGTTCCCGTCAATGTCTGTTTCCTTCACAGAACTTTACCCAAATCATCCTTTTACAACTGCAAAATTCCCACTTTCAACTGTCTAACAAATGCTAGATGTTCTGCAATGGCACCGATGCATTTGACTTGCTACAGGTCCAAGCAGTTTTTCCGTATCTCTCTAGTAAAACTCCTTTTAAGGGACACCTTTTACAAAATATCTGTAAAACAAAGAACTGCTGAATGTACTTTTCTTTCGCATATTACCTCAAATAATCTTGAGAACAGTTTGTTTCACTTTTATCTCACTGAAAAAGTTCCCCAAAGGAAGTTGGGTGAGCTTTACATAGAAGAACATCCTTGTGATATTCATCTGAGAATAAACTGCATTATGAGACCAGAGACCAATTTGCACCATAGGTTATTGAGAATACAGAAGAGGTATTGTAAAAGAGAAAGAATGATAAGGAGAAAAGTAAAACATTAAATGCCAAAACTAGCAGTATATTTTAAAAAGCCCACTATTAAAAATAAGTCTTTGAATTGTAGTAATTTAAAAATGAAAAGCACCTAGTGGAAATAATACAATAATCTGATAGTAAAGAGGTATCATCCTAAATCTTAGACAAACGTCCCATACTGTAACTTCAAAACTAAGCTTTAGAAAATACATATAAAAACTTCGAATTATTCTGAAAGAATTTCAAACAAGCTCATGATATACTATTTGACTGAAAGATCCTGGTCTGCATTTTCCTTTATAGTTGGATATAAATTAAAAAAAGGCACCAGCACCATCTAGTGGTCTCAAAAGAATTTCATTTCAGACTGTTAAAAAATGAATAGCTCTCAAGTTTTCCTCACCAGAGCAGTCCTTATATCTCCACTTTACAGTCATCAGCATAGCAGTACCGAGAACTTTAAAAGCTCTGAAATAGTCTGGAATAGGACAGAGAAGAAAAACTGCATACACAGTAAGAAAAGGCAAGGAGTTAATGCGGAGTTGCACGCTGCACAAAGCACCTTTTTAACACTTTCTTCTCCTCATCTGTCTTTTTTAATTATACTGAACGTCATTAGGAACAGACATGCCAAGGCTACATACAATGGGATCACAATCTATCCTGGAACTATCAAGTACAGTCCACCAGAAATATACAGAAAAGAGAATAATGTCATACAAACAGATGGGTTTTAATGTTTCTTCTGCACACGCAAAATTAAAAATAAGCACATAAGTCTTCTGTGCATTTCTAGAAGATAGTGTCTGTTTTCCATATGATGCAACTAACAACAGCTATGGCAGTATATGGGAAAGTGTATTCTGTTGAAAAATACAAGGTTTCAGCAAGATTTGTGGAGAAGCTTTATATAAGTAGCTCTTAGCAATTTGCAAAGCGCAGCTGGAATCTGTTAGCCGGGGACCTCAACCTGGCTGTCAATGCAGTTCTGAAATAACTTCTGTGTGTGACAAAGACAAATGATAAGAGAGGAGCGAAAGCTAACAGTGAACATGACAAACCACCAACAAAAACCCTCCTCACATAGAAAGGTGTCTGATAAAAATAAAACCAAACCTCTACATGCTTTCTTAAAAATAGTAGGTTCAAAGAAGCATTTACGACTATCCATGGTATCGTACTGCTATGCTTAGCACTGCCAGGATTTTAGCCAACATACTATTGCAATACAGACACTCTACAAAAGTGTATTCTACGACTCAAGTCAAAATGGTACTTTTTCTGTATGAATGATTCACTTAAAAATTTCAATTTCCATACACAAACATATACGTTGAACTTCAGTGTTATTTCTGACACAATTACTTATTTTGTGATCACGCATTCTGAAGTGGTAGACCATAACTGAAAAATATTTTTCATGCCTTTACTGTTACAGTATTTTTAAGGGTTTTCTGGCAACTAATTTTTCTCCTACTAATGCTATATTTCAATGAGAGGAGAAAAAAAGAAAAAGAAATCATAGTATGCTTTAAATTTCCTACAATAGAATTATTAAAAAAAGAAATATTACAAACATAAGTAATTGTGTCAGAAATAACANCAATGAGAGGAGAAAAAAAGAAAAAGAAATCATAGTATGCTTTAAATTTCCTACAATAGAATTATTAAAAAAAGAAATATTACAAACATAAGTAAGCCTTATTTCTCAGGAAAAAAACCCCGGTCTTTGTTAGAGCTGAATTAGCAGAGAACATTGCACAGTACTGCAGATTCCAAAATTGCTAAAGGAGCAAGATTTACAGATGAGAGGGATAGAATAACTTCCTAA
Source organism: Geococcyx californianus (assembly GCA_013389885.1). NCBI lineage: Eukaryota > Metazoa > Chordata > Aves > Cuculiformes > Neomorphidae > Geococcyx > Geococcyx californianus. The sequence continues at coordinate 19,072 of VWPV01014559.1, read as the reverse complement.
AATCCATAAATCCATTTTTGTGCATTCTATGCAACTACTTACAACCAATGTTATTGTATGACATAAATCCTGTATAATGCATCTAATGTTCGCAAGTTGTGCCAGGGTAGGTTTCAACTGGACATTAGGAAGAATTTCTTCACTGAGAGAAGTGGTCAGGGATTGGAACAGGCTGCCCAGGGAGGTGGTGGAGTTGCCATCCCTGGAGGTGTTTAAAAGAAGGGTAGGTAAGTTCCTTAGGGACATGGCTCAGTAGGGAGACAGGCACGGCTGGACTTGATCTCAGAGGTCTCTTCCAACCTTATGATTCTATGTTCTGTTTTAACCATACACCCTCAAAGCAATTCAGGGGAGAAGAAAGACAGATTCAAAGCTGATTTTTGTGAACCTTTATTTACCTATTCAAACTCATCAGGGACTCAGTAATCATAGCAGCACACTGCATGTGAGGATTTTACTCCATTTGGCCTGTACAAAGTTAGTACATTCCACACAGATGCCACATTCCTAAGTGTCATCCACTAGTACTATGTCTATCTTTATGTTAATCCTGCAGACATTTTTATCAAATGAGATAGATTTGAAAAAGAATCTTATCCGTCATTATTGGCCACAAGGGTATAGATGAAGACTCTTTAACCAGTTTCTTTTATTGTCATCGGGATACTGGTACATTTTTGGAGTAAACACTGATATCCCAGCACATTTATTCTCAAATATTATAAAATTTGTTCACAAATACTAACATTCCAAATTTGAACATATTAGCAAAAAATATTAAAAATATCAACATTAAGCACTCTAAATCTACAGGGGTTTTTTTAAGCTTTCTCATTTCCTGTTTGCTGTGCCCTTGTTATTTACCATGGAATTAATAAATTTTAAAATATGTCCGCACACTTTAAAAATAAATAAAGTCTAAATCAAGAACAAAACTCTCATCTCGTTTCTATTGTCAGCTCTGCAGTCTTTCCAAATAACATCTTTAGATTTAGCACAGACTAAGAACACAACTAGAAAGTCACCTTTTCAGGTTTCATGTTTCAATATCTAGACACTTAATTACTTCAAAATATGCCATTTTTTTTTTCTGGGCCGTAAGATTTTATTTCAACGGACAAATCTCTGAAGATTCACCTCTGTTGAGACTATGATACTGAAGTGACATAGTCACTCATATTTCAATGGCCTTTACAAATTTCACAGTATGTCATGCACCAAAATCCAAGCCCACAGAGCATAGGGAGGCAGATAAATGCAGTTTGATTCTATCTGCTGTGCTGCCTTCTTGAAGGAAATTTGCTGCTTTCAGGCCCTGAAAGCTCCTTTTCAAGTAATGATGTGGCAATTTACTACTACATTTTCACAACTATTAACGTTGCTTTTGAGGGACCACTAATGGTCTTCCCATGGTACATCATTTTAGAAATAAAAAATTGGCTTCTCCACTTACACACAGCAAAGCTCTCAGACATTTTCACTGCAATATGCTTCCCTAACCTTTTGTCAGGAGAAAAGACTCTGGATCCTGATTACAGCTATACCAAATCTACATAACATAAGGCTCCCAATGCAATATTTTAAGCTTGCCAGAAGCTGAGACCAAATATCTACCCCTTAGGCACTTCACACTCTGAGCGGCAGTACAAGCAAAGAGGCAAACACTTGTTCACTACATAAAAAAATCCTGGCTGGCCAACAGAAAACATCTATCTCCTGGCAGGAAGATTTCACATACCGAAGCATCTGCTGAGTGGTCTGGGTGCATGTAAATTCTAACTGGGTGACTGCATGCTAAAGGGACACCTGCTGGCTGCCAATTGTTTGACCTAACAAATATAACAAACTGCTTTTGTAAACACAAGAGGGGTTGGAACACCTGCTGTGCCTAAGTAATTTGCATTATTTTACCTTAGACTCATTATATTTTCCAGCTTTGGAGCAGCAATGAAGAGCCAGAGTGGGAGGGAAATATAGAACAACAGTTTGGAGCCAGAATGAGCAGCATTTTAGCAGAGAGGCTGTGGTCCAGTGTTAGCATGATAGATATCAGACAGATAATATGATTTCTATACAACTACTTACAGTCAGGAATACACTGGAATTCTCTGTAGTTGCAAGGCTAGGCTTTATANAGAGGAGAAAAAAAGAAAAAGAAATCATAGTATGCTTTAAATTTCCTACAATAGAATTATTAAAAAAAGAAATATTACAAACATAAGTAAGCCTTATTTCTCAGGAAAAAAACCCCGGTCTTTGTTAGAGCTGAATTAGCAGAGAACATTGCACAGTACTGCAGATTCCAAAATTGCTAAAGGAGCAAGATTTACAGATGAGAGGGATAGAATAACTTCCTAAAATCCATAAATCCATTTTTGTGCATTCTATGCAACTACTTACAACCAATGTTATTGTATGACATAAATCCTGTATAATGCATCTAATGTTCGCAAGTTGTGCCAGGGTAGGTTTCAACTGGACATTAGGAAGAATTTCTTCACTGAGAGAAGTGGTCAGGGATTGGAACAGGCTGCCCAGGGAGGTGGTGGAGTTGCCATCCCTGGAGGTGTTTAAAAGAAGGGTAGGTAAGTTCCTTAGGGACATGGCTCAGTAGGGAGACAGGCACGGCTGGACTTGATCTCAGAGGTCTCTTCCAACCTTATGATTCTATGTTCTGTTTTAACCATACACCCTCAAAGCAATTCAGGGGAGAAGAAAGACAGATTCAAAGCTGATTTTTGTGAACCTTTATTTACCTATTCAAACTCATCAGGGACTCAGTAATCATAGCAGCACACTGCATGTGAGGATTTTACTCCATTTGGCCTGTACAAAGTTAGTACATTCCACACAGATGCCACATTCCTAAGTGTCATCCACTAGTACTATGTCTATCTTTATGTTAATCCTGCAGACATTTTTATCAAATGAGATAGATTTGAAAAAGAATCTTATCCGTCATTATTGGCCACAAGGGTATAGATGAAGACTCTTTAACCAGTTTCTTTTATTGTCATCGGGATACTGGTACATTTTTGGAGTAAACACTGATATCCCAGCACATTTATTCTCAAATATTATAAAATTTGTTCACAAATACTAACATTCCAAATTTGAACATATTAGCAAAAAATATTAAAAATATCAACATTAAGCACTCTAAATCTACAGGGGTTTTTTTAAGCTTTCTCATTTCCTGTTTGCTGTGCCCTTGTTATTTACCATGGAATTAATAAATTTTAAAATATGTCCGCACACTTTAAAAATAAATAAAGTCTAAATCAAGAACAAAACTCTCATCTCGTTTCTATTGTCAGCTCTGCAGTCTTTCCAAATAACATCTTTAGATTTAGCACAGACTAAGAACACAACTAGAAAGTCACCTTTTCAGGTTTCATGTTTCAATATCTAGACACTTAATTACTTCAAAATATGCCATTTTTTTTTTCTGGGCCGTAAGATTTTATTTCAACGGACAAATCTCTGAAGATTCACCTCTGTTGAGACTATGATACTGAAGTGACATAGTCACTCATATTTCAATGGCCTTTACAAATTTCACAGTATGTCATGCACCAAAATCCAAGCCCACAGAGCATAGGGAGGCAGATAAATGCAGTTTGATTCTATCTGCTGTGCTGCCTTCTTGAAGGAAATTTGCTGCTTTCAGGCCCTGAAAGCTCCTTTTCAAGTAATGATGTGGCAATTTACTACTACATTTTCACAACTATTAACGTTGCTTTTGAGGGACCACTAATGGTCTTCCCATGGTACATCATTTTAGAAATAAAAAATTGACTTCTCCACTTACACACAGCAAAGCTCTCAGACATTTTCACTGCAACATGCTTCCCTAACCTTTTGTCAGGAGAAAAGACTCTGGATCCTGATTACAGCTATACCAAATCTACATAACATGAGGCTCCCAATGCAATATTTTAAGCTTGCCAGAAGCTGAGACCAAATATCTACCCCTTAGGCACTTCACACTCTGAGCGGCAGTACAAGCAAAGAGGCAAACACTTGTTCACTACATAAAAAAATCCTGGCTGGCCAACAGAAAACATCTATCTCCTGGCAGGAAGATTTCACATACCGAAGCATCTGCTGAGTGGTCTGGGTGCATGTAAATTCTAACTGGGTGACTGCATGCTAAAGGGACACCTGCTGGCTGCCAATTGTTTGACCTAACAAATATAACAAACTGCTTTTGTAAACACAAGAGGGGTTGGAACACCTGCTGTGCCTAAATAATTTGCATTATTTTACCTTAGACTCATTATATTTTCCAGCTTTGGAGCAGCAATGAAGAGCCAGAGTGGGAGGGAAATATAGAACAACAGTTTGGAGCCAGAATGAGCAGCATTTTAGCAGAGAGGCTGTGGTCCAGTGTTAGCATGATAGATATCAGACAGATAATATGATTTCTATACAACTACTTACAGTCAGGAATACACTGGAATTCTCTGTAGTTGCAAGGCTAGGCTTTATATTAATTGTTTCCATAGATAAGGGGCCCTTCTACAAAGATTTTTAGCTCTCTCTGGCTGACAATAGTTACATACCTAGTAGACTGAATACATGGCAGTAGCTAAGCCATATTACAAATAAATGAGAAGCTGAAAGTGCTTTAAAATGCAGGCCATTTCTAAGACTTTTTCCTTTACAGGTTTAGCCCTGAACCCAAGGGAGGTATAATTCTAAACATGAACAGCACAAATATGNAAGGGGCCCTTCTACAAAGATTTTTAGCTCTCTCTGGCTGACAATAGTTACATACCTAGTAGACTGAATACATGGCAGTAGCTAAGCCATATTACAAATAAATGAGAAGCTGAAAGTGCTTTAAAATGCAGGCCATTTCTAAGACTTTTTCCTTTACAGGTTTAGCCCTGAACCCAAGGGAGGTATAATTCTAAACATGAACAGCACAAATATGGTTATAAAAATTGGAATATTTTTTCATTAATTTTCTTACCAATTCGAGTGATTCTATTGTAGGAAAGTTCAAGATTTTGGAGATTTACGCAGCCATCTAAGCCACAAATCGATGAAAGATCGTTTTTATTCAGAATAAGAATACAAAGATTTTCTAGATTTTCACAGTCAATGAACTGAATGTTGTTTTCCTGCAATAAAAGAAAATGAGGATATTAAACAGCACCTGTAGTGAAACAGCAGAACTAATGCAAAAATATGGTAGACGGCCATCATTGCTTATTCATATCCTAAACTCCTAGCTAGGAGTGAAGGCACCTGTATTTTTTCCATTAGGAAAATAAATCCATGAGTTATAGAAACTGTATTTTCTTCCCTGATGGGATAGAATAAAAATGTATCATTCTAGCTCTTAACACATCCAGAATTTGAAACAAAAACTGTAAAGAGACCTTAAGGACAGAGTAGTCTTTTCCATATACAATTTCCTAGCTTCCCAAATGCTTGAAGACTAAACTAAAAACTGCATTGAAACCATCATATTTACTAGACACTAATGAAAATAGCTATAAATCTGCTGGAATCCTATTTATTATACTAATCAATGAAAACTAGCGTTTAGAGGTATTTTGGTCACAAACATTAACACTGTTTTCAGGCTAATATTCTTCCCCCAAGAAATCCTGCTCTTTTAACATGCCCCTGTGCAGGCCATTTTAATACCACTTCCTTAGATTTTTATTTCTCTATTTGTTTCTCTTGCTTTTCTTCTGGTTTTCACCTGCAGCTGCTCAAACAAACAAAACAAACTCCCTGCCTTTGTAACAAGCCCAATTAAGCCAAAGAGGTTAACTCCTATTCCAGAATTAACATGCTGACTAGATTTAGGTGCTATCTTCAGCTGCAGGCAGAGATGCAGACAAATTTCCTTTGGAATCTTTTATGGCTTAAATGTTAGCTTTTGTATCAAGTAAGAATCAATGTCCAAGAGAAACAGAGGCAGCTGCTCTAGCTACGTGAGAAATTGCCAGGAAACAATCTTAGTTGTTTCGTCTGTCTCAGAAGAGGTTGTTTCTGCATTAAGGCTGAATGAAAGACAACTGCCTCATTTGCTGGTACAACAAAAGTACCACCTATATATAATATATATAATTATTAAATTATTAATAAAACATGCTTAAAAGACTAAGGGTCTTCTCCTTAACTAAATTATCTTGACATTTCTAAGCAAGGCAATTCTGTGTATTATTTAAAGTACAACACTTCAATATAATTCTAAAAAAAACCCACAAAATCAAAACTGTTCTGTAAGACATATTTGATCTAAAAAATTTCACATATAAATACCAATCTTAGTAAGACTGAGAGCTTAGCTATATATTATGCCTTCACAGTAATACTTTGCTTTTGTATTTTTGAGGTACCTAAAATTATCAAACCCCAGAAATTGCATCCTGAAAAGAAAACTGAGAAAAGGACACAGGTATTTCAACCTGCTCTATTGCAAAACTGTAATTATTAGGGAGGCAACATTCCTTTAAGCGTAATTATTAACGACTCTCTTCTCTGAATGTGTACTAAAAAAAAAAAAATCAAAACCAACAAACCCCCCATATTTGAAAGAACATCAGTTACTGGGCAAGCAGAAACATTCAAAATTTCTATGAAAAAATAATGGCATATTAACTTTCTTCTGAATTGGTGTTGTTAAAACACACAGAATAAAAAAATGCTAACAGAGTTGCTCCATGTAAATTTTCAAGTTCTGGAACTAAGATGCATCACAGAATAAAATGTTCTCTTTAGTCATTAAATTTACAAGGCCATGTAATACACTGTGCAGTAACAATTACCTATATATTATGCCTTTAGTGTAATTCATTATACTGCTCATTGAGCATCTACGTGAGTAATTTTAACTAAAATTCAAGGTGTGTATTGCAAAGGACTCTTCCTTCTACCTACTCCTGCTTAAACTGAGCACCTGTACTGTGAACAGCATCTGCCCACTCATGAATCAGAGGGACGGAGGTAGAGAAGATCTGTCACCATGCCACACTATCACTAATCACAGACTGATACTAAAATGCACTGTTCTTATTATAGCTTGATGAACTTGCAGGATGTTGCCTTAGTAAAACACAAATTGTTATAAGAAATGCAAATCTGCTGGTATAGCTTTGTTCACCTTTGGGAATATTTTGTTCATATTCCCATGCTCTTAAGGCACTCGTTACATATTTAGTTGGATGTAATGACCCAAGCAGCAAAACTGGCAGTTCTCCCTGGGTTATAATAAATAATAAAACATGCTTGGTACCTCCATATTGATATACTTTAGGTTTTTGCAGCCACTTAGTCCTTCCAGAGCAACTAGTCCACAGCGCCTCAGAGTCAAAACTTGAAGATTTGAACACTCGGATAACGTTGAGAGGCTACAAGCCGGTAAATCTTCAAGTGTAAGTATTGTGACCTACATGCATTTATCGATAAATAAAATCAGGGTTTTTGTATACTGAATATTCATTGTACAACATCACATTACAATTATTGTCTTTAAAAAGAAACAGACTCAAATTACATTCTAACACTTCAGAAAATGCAAGCAACTAATGTTAATGCTTTCATATAGGAAAGGATGGCAATGATAGGTTTGATTTGTTAAACAGGAGAGGGTACTATGAAAACAACGTGTTTGATTTTAACATCTACTTTAAAATAAATAATACTGAAGCTTTGCTAACGACATTGAATTTAAATGGATGGAAGATTAACCCTAAACAACCCAATTAATAGTGTGATTGTTTCCCATCACACTATCATAAATAACGTGTGCACTAGAACAGACAAAAATGATTGAGACTAAAAATGTATGTAGTCTAGTATGTCATCTCACAGTGGATACCAAGACAAAAGCACAGGGCAAGCATACAGAGATAAGTTAGTAAGTGGTAAGGAAATTAATTGCTGTAAACCAAGAGACGTTCTTTATGTGACAACAGCATCCATAAGCTGATCAGCAAAGTTTTGCTTCTGGAAGAGACTAGTCTTCTCAAAACTCTGAAGGGGCTAGAGGAGGAGGAGCTGAAATGTGGACCCTTATACAAAGGAAACTCGTGCTAATTTAGTAGAAAATCCAAGCTAGGATCTCCTGCTTTTTACAGCCTTAAAATACTAAAATTCATCTAAAAACTAATACCACAGTAGTCTGATCTAGGAATTCAAAAGTCATTTTCATTGCACTTATTCTGCACTTGTGCAGAGAAATCCACTGAGATACATACCCCGTTCAATGCTAATCTCTTCCAAAACAGCATTCTGCTGAGGCATCAAAAATAAAAGAAAAAGTGATGGTATGGCTTCCCCTTTCATTCTATACCTCCTGTAGAGTTACCTGCTGCAGAGTACTCCAAGGGCCACTATGGATTATCTTTTGTGTACTTATTGGAGGCATCTTGCTAACTGAACTCTTCCTTGGTCGCTTTTTTATAGTTGCTTGCTTTCTTTGGCTTTCCTCATATATTTTAGACCAAGATTTACATGTGTTCATCCAGTTTATTCTCTTCTTCTCAATATCATCAGGAAGCACTAGTCTACTGGAATACTCAGTTACATCTTGAATTCTGTCCTGGGTCCCTCTGACTTCCTCATTAGCATCTTCCATTAGAAACTTGGTTTTCTGCATTGTTTCAGACTGAGGAAATTGACCTGTGACTTCTCTATTACTAGCGTTTGACCAGACATTTAGTGGACTGCTGCATATATTGTTTGTCTCACTTTCTACCATGTCATTAGCTCCAAAATTAACAAGAGATTCATCCTCTGAAGTTTGACTGTTCAGGGCTTTATTAAGATCTCCAGTTTGTGAGCAAATCTCTTCTACATGTGTTACTGAATTCATGTGTATGTTGTCATTATTTACTCGAGAAGAGTGCTCCTTTTTCTCAGGGCCTAACATATTTGGTGTTGGTATCAAATTTTCTGTTGGAATCATCCAATTATTTGTTTCATCCATCATTTCAGTCTGCTTTTCTATTTGTTCCTCTGCTCGCTTACTTAATTCCTTCTTCTGCTCTCCTATTACTTTTTTATTTTCCATCTGCTTAGTATTTTTTATGTTTTCTTTGTTATTTTCTCCACTTTCATTCATCACAGCTTTTGCTCTTTTCTCTCCTAGTTTTTGCTGTTGTTCTCTTCTTATTTGCACCTGGTTTTCTCTTTCAAGTCTCAGGCTTGCTTTTTTTTTCTCATCTTCCTCACGCCTCTTCACCTGTTCCAAATATCCCTGTCTTTCAAGTTCTTCTTGTCTCTTTTTTCTCTCTTCTTTCTTTTGCCTATTTTCTTCCATTTGCCTCTTAATTTTTTCTTCTTTTTGTTTTATTTCTCTCTCAAATTCTTCTACTATTTTCTGCTTTTTTATTTCATCTTTCCTTTCTTTTAAGATGGGAGCATATTTTTTAAGGACTAAAAATGCTCTAAACTTAGCTTGGATTTTCACAGCTGCTGCATTCTGTTGTTCTGCCAGGTGTTGTCTTTCTTTTGCTTTCTGCTCTTCCAAGGCTTTTTTCTCCTCTTCTACTTGCACCTGTAGCTTACTGATCAATTTCTAGGTGAAAACAATTAGCAGAGATTTCAATCAGTTTTAAAATAGGACAGGTGTTGGCACGTGTTTATCATTAATAAACAGAATCTGGTGCATTAACTGTTCAAGAAAAATACTTATTCTCAAATATATGATAGCAACATCATAGTCTTTAGACAAAAGCTCACTGTATAACCTTACCTTATGCTGCATCATTTTGTCTCTCCAAGCCTTCTCATCTTTCTGTAACTCATCTTCTATTGCAGTTTGGTGTTTCTGCACAACAAATTAACTTAAATGAATATTATACAAATTCTGGAGTATCACAAAACATCCTCTCTCTAATTTTCCCTATCTTCTTGACTTTACAACAGTAGTCTTTTGTGAATATCCCAACTAAAATGAGAAACAACTGGACTAAAATATAAACAACTGGACAATTGCACTGGTAACATAGATTTGGTCATGCACTGAAGGATGCATACCCTCAGAAAGTCAGTATCTCAGTACTGGCCCAAAAACCTGCCACCTTCCTCTCCAAATTCTGTACTACTATTAAAGATGAAAACTATGCTTATGAAGTAACCATTCCAAGTAAAGCTAGATAACAGAAACATAACAGAAACAATCAATCTGAAGTAGTATTGAAATAGCTTCTCAATAGAACATGGAAGTTCAAGTCTACTTTCTCACTGTTTGCAAATAAACAGCATTTCCCTCCTTGCCCAACATATTCTCAATCAGGAAAAAAGAAATCCAAATAATTTGGAATTACATCTGATAGAAAATTAGCAGGCAGTAAGTACCTGAAAACCAGAGGCTGATCCAGAGCAACATAACTCCTGGTGGAACCAAAATAAATCAGTACTAACTAAATGAAATATATAGCAGGATATGAAGGAAGCAATACAAAAAAACCCACAGCATTTGCAACTTGGAGAATAAGGTCTCCCAGGTGTTTTTCATGCACGTTCAGAAGCATGCGGTTCAGATAATCGGACACGAGACATCTAGATCCTTTTTTAATGGGGGAAGCCCCCAACATAAGGAAGATACAGAACCGTTGGAATGGGTCCAGAGCAGGGCCACAAAGATGATCAGAGGGCTGGAGCACCTCTGCTATGAGGACAGGCTGAGAGAGTTTTTCAGCCTGGAGAAGACAAGGCTCCAAGGAGACCTCATAGTGGCCTTCCAGTACCTGAAGGGGGCCTACAAAAAAAGCTGAGGAAGGACTTTCACAAAGTTAAATAGTGATAGGACAAGGGGTAATGTCTTTAAATTGGAAGGGGTTAGATTTAGATTAGATATTAAGAAGAAATTCTTCTCAATGAGGGTAGCGACACACTGGAACAGGTTGCCCACAAAGATGTAGGTGCCCCCTCCCTGGAAGCATTCAAGGCCAGGTTGGATGGGGACTTGAGCAGCCTGGGCTGGTGGGAGGTGTCCCTGTCTATGGCAGGGGGGTTGGAACTAGATGGTCCACAAGGTCCCTTCCAACACAAACCATTCTATGATTACAAATTAGTTTCATCTCTCACCACCAAAAAGAGCACACTAGTGACAGCACTACCAAAGTGTCTAAATGGGGACCTTGTCTAGTGAAAGCAAGCCTTTCTACATCCAAAAATGATTTGTGACATCAAAGAGCATAGAAAGCCTGATCAATTTTGTGGCCTGTGTAAAAGGGAACTATAGCAGACACAGAACTCGCCTTCAGAGATCAAAGGTCTTTTCACCTACAAAGACCTTCCTTAATTTTGATGACTTGAATTGCCATGCTGGGACCAAGACACTCACCTCTTCAGGAAGCTACAAATTAGTTAACTGAAAATGCAGTGTTAATGCACCTCTCAAAACACCAATATTTAGGCTAAATAATAAAATATTGTGGCCCCACAAGTATGTCTGAGGATTACATTTCTTCATGTTCTTACACTATTTTGTGGAGAGCTATCAAATTTTATTTTTCAGTATGCATCATACACTATAACAAAGCATAGATAGATACTCCAAGAATACAACCAGTCAACATGCAGAGTCGAGTTCGGTTGTGGCAGAACTCAGTAGATGAAGTCTGACTCAGTCTTCCAGATACAAACAAGAAAAAGGAGTATTCAAAATTTTACCTAGATAAAGCCTAGCATAAAGGACTAGCATTTCTGAACAGAATGATTTTGGCTCATATTACTTCACCTATGATTTTCCATCTAAATGTGAAATTGGGGTGGGAGGTCCAAAGTAAGTAAGTATTTTCTATTAGGGCACAGTGACTCATTTTTCATTTGTGAGTAATTTTGCACAACTCTCATTTCCAGTACTTTGGCTGGTGTCAGTAAACATATAAAACCCAACGGACTGTACTTATGTATCATTTTGGTATCACAAGTAGCCAGAGTTTAGGACAGTCAAACAGTTTGGAAATAGTTTGGAATAGTACTCTCTTTTTCACATTAGAGCTTGAATTCAGATAGTCTAAATGGGAACAGATTGTCTTCAATGTCATTAATTACCTTATGAAGAAGTTCTAACTTTATTCTTTCAGCCTCAAATTCCTCCAGTCGCTGCATCCTTCTTGCATGTTCCTCTTTTTGTTTTTCCTGTGCTTCTCTCTCAGCTTTCCACTTTCTCCTGTTTTCATGTTCAAGCTCCTTTTCTCTTTTCTCCCACTGCTCAAATTCTTGTCTACACTTTTCTTCTACTTCACAATGAGTAAGGTTTATGCACATTTCAACATCAGCTACGAATTTGTAATCAACCACAAATAATTACATTTAATTTCCTAATAATGACGGGGAGAACATTAAAAAGTCTTAAAGTATTGACAAGAGAAAGATTCTGTGCGGATACAGCCAGCAACATATATCCCCAAGGAAATAAGAACAATGTGAGCCTTTTGTATCAGAGATGTATTACCACGCTGCACACTTAATGACTCTGCTACAAATATGCTTATTCTACCAATACATATTTTAGAATTATACTTTGGCTTCAGGATGAATGTCTTCAGTGGCTGTCAGCATGGGTTTTAACTGATGCGTTCCCCCCTAAAACATGCAAATGCCATGGCAAAGGGACACATTCCCAGCCTATGTGACTATATAAAAATAATAAAATCATAAATTACTTAAATAATTTTTAGTAGTATTTTTTGAAACAAATTTTTTCAAACAAATTTATAAAGACATTAAAGACTATGATAATTTTGTGATCCTGAAATGAGATAAAATGTGTAATTTTTAACAAAGGATGTTACAATACTCATGAGAACAGAAAAAACAGAAATAGTCAAAGATCAACTCAACTAAACGATGATTGTGTTTGCTTACCTGTGACAAAATGGTCATCAATGACTACTTCATCACCAGTGGACTGACTATTACAACTAGTTGTAGCAATCTGCAAGTCTTCATTTTCAATTCCAGGTAGTACCTAATATAGTTTAATATTATCATTAAGAAAAAAGAAATGAAATTTAAAAGCACAACATTATAAAAATATTCTAAAACAAGGATAAGCTTTTCATCATACGACAAGTACAATAATACAAAATTTAATACTAATGGAATCCTTAGACATTAAATAATGCAAACGTATCAGTCAACATACTGTTTTCTAGAGTAATAAGTATTGGAGTATTTCCCAAAATACATAATATTTCTATGTATTTTTAAAATATATTTTACATTTTTACTTGAAAAACAAGTGGTTTGCATTTGGGATTTGTTTTATTTTCTGTGGAACTAAGCACTGTATTTGTGCCTAAATACTGTTATACACATGGGGAAAAGCTATTTAAACAGTAAATTTTTAAGAAGCCTATTTGAAAATAATGCTATGGGTACAAAGATCGCTGCATTTCTTTCATTGTTCTTTGTTGGTAAGAAGTAATTTATTCTGCTCATTTATCATCTGTTCATCACATGCTTGGGGCATATATTAATATTTGTAATGCAACTGAAGTCACATAAAGTAATTGTGGTGTTCTAAACAATGGTCTTCTGAGAACAAAAAATCATGTTTGCAAAAGTGCTTACTAATAAAAGCCAGGCAACAAATTAAAAGGCTTAAATTAAACACAGGTTTATGTTTTCCTAAGAACTTCAGCAAGTTATTCAGCCAAATCCTATGGAAATATAAAAGAACCCAAGTTCATAACTCCTGGTTTGTCCTTGAAAGTTACAGACATTACTATGTTTACATTTTCTATAAAATAATGGAATATATTAGGAGCAGGAATAATAGTAGTACACTCTCCCAATTATCATAAAAAATATAGAAAAATTTAAAAGTGTTATCAAACTATTGAGATAATATTTTACAAATAATCAAAAATAAAGGATTATTCCATTTTGTTTAATTTTGTTGATTTCTGTGCTCAGCATCTCAACTGCTGATACACAGAATTTATTCAAAATTTTAAAAGTTACAGACATGATGCATTACAGCTCATGTCCCGGTTCTGAAGAATGACACAAACTCATCTGAATACCTTATGGATAGTCTGACAGAAACAAAATTTAACACATCTATAAATCTTAGAAGGCTAACAAAGCAAGTGTAAGTTATCTAGATTACTTAATAGAATGTTGTTCACTATAAGTATTGGTTAAAGAGAGAATACCCTTTTTTTAAATTGTTCTGGATCTTCATTATATTCAGAAGCCAATTTTGCCATGTAATCTGATGTGTGGCAAGAAACTACTCCACAGATGTTACCTAAAGAAGAAGTAAACACATAATTTAGTAAAGAAAGAAAATCCCTTACCAGTACTCAGTTCAGCTCGATACTGTGTAGGTACTATATTTCTTCAAGCTAAAATAAAACTTTTTTTCCTTTAAAACTCTGAAACATTGTCCTGCTCCCCACCCTCTTTTTACTCAAATACATCCATGGGAGTCATAACTCATACACATCACAGTTCACACTTCAATATTTTTCCCAGTTACAACATAATTTCATTTAATACCAGCTTGAGTATCTGTATAGACAGACTTTAAACATATCCTATGGAGGTTTTGTGTCTGAATTCTTAACTTCGATTCCTAGTGACTTCATTTTAGATTCTCATGAAGAATCTGGCTCAAGTCCTATTTCAGAGAATAATCCTGCAACTTGCTTAAATCTGTGGTTTAAGAAAAATTCAATTCATACTCAGATGTTAATGCTGGAACACAGCATTGTGTAGTTTTATGCCTAGAGATTTTCAGCATGCATTCAGAAGCTGATGCAATTGGTTTCATTGCCTGCTGTAGGTAGAAGCTTGCAAGTTTGTTTTACTGATGATTGCTGGTATAACTTTTATTGGCAATACAAGGTGCATAGATATTTTAACTATGATCCTTGCTTACTTGTACTTCCTTTATCTTCTAAGTCTTGCAGTATAAACTTTTCAGCATCTTGATTTCTGCTCTTTATAAAGTTTAAATAGGAGAGAACCGACTCTGGCAAGTCTTCTGAAATCTAGAAGAACATGACATTTGAAGGAAATTCTACATTTTCATTGCAGAGCTATGACCAGAAATAAATACCTGATATGCAAGAATAAAGACTGATTTTGGCTTCACCTATAAATGCACTGATGGAGATTTAGTAGCAATTGCTACCAAAATTGTTTCCAGTTCCTACATTCTACTCATTGTCTTATCACCCATTGAACAATTAATAATTCATATTACACTCAATTACTTTCTAACTAAATTTTGATTGGAACAAATCTTAGTAATTTATTTTCCACTTTCTTCAAACATGTCTCAATTAAAATTTTCTTTATAATTGTGATGGACAAGGAAACTAAGGAAAAGGTTAAGACAAAAATTAACAAATATTTAGGCTGTAAAGGATCTTCTTCTTAAAAATGTTCAGACTCCTTAAAAAATAAATTAGCTTTAAATTTTCTAATGTTTAAAGCATGCATGTAAATAAGATGCTTCAACTTCCTTTACTACATAGATAATTACCACTGATATCTTTCTGTCATATCAAACATATGACATGATCACATATGACCAATATCATCCACTCTAATGTCCTATAGTCCATTTCTTTTGCTACAATTCCGAAAGATTAAAATAACTGAAAAGGATCCAAAAAATTGATTAGATTTCAGAGGAAAATCTCTGCCCAAAATAAGAAGTCATGTAAAATAAAGGACTTGAAGCACCAATTTATATGAAATCAATATCAGGAAGTCTTCAAATGTAAGACAGTCTCTTTTAAGATTTAAATACAGATTTAAATGAAGAATCATTGGCTCATTCATCCAGATTTACCCTACCTCATTAGCTTTAATAAAATCTTCCAGCTTCAGAGGATTTAAAAAACCCAATCGTTATCTGAGTCTGCTCGTAAGCAGAATGATGATATTCATCTCTTTTACTGCCTTGTCACCATTAAAGATTGCAATTTTATGAAACAATAGTACTGAGACTACTTTTAGAAGAAATCCTCGGATTAGGTACATCAGGAAAAAGTTCATTCATAAGATAACCTTTCCAATGACCATACTACTTTCAAGTAGAAATCAAAGCACTTTTAGCCCATTGAATACTTACTATCTCACTGTCACTCTGAGCTTCATCCGACACCTCTGTATCAGGATCATCCGGTTCAAAGGAAGAAACACTGATTCTGCTTAATTCAATTTCTATTTCTTTTTCAATGTCCTCAATATCTTCTGACATTCTACCTTCCACAGTGTCTTGTCTGCTTTCAAAACTACACAAAGAAAACACTAACTTTCAGCACTGAGTTAACCAAAATAAAGGGGCTGCTCATTTAGTGAAGGTTTACTCAGATGTATTTCCTGAACACTTGGCTTAAAACATGACAAGGAACTGTATAACTCTGTTCTGAGCACCTGAGTCCAATACCAAAAAGCAAAAACCAATTTGTGATTAGAGAGTCCCCTCTCAGTCTACCCCTCTAAATTTTGCAAGTCTTATCAAATTTGAATATTGAAACCCTTTGCCTGCTTTCTTCTCCTTGTGCGTAGTATCAGCGTTATGAGGCAAACCTCAAAGATTTGGGTTTTCTTTCCAGCCTTAACAGCTGCAAAGAAAAAAAGCTTCAAACAATAAATGGATATTAACAATTACAAAATACGACTAAAATTCCAAAAGGTACTCGATGAAACTGTAATCACACAGAGAAAGGAGTGAGACGTCGCTTAACCCACGTGTAGATGGATGCAGGCAGGTCAGCATGTCCCTTGCCACTCCCTTGCCACTCCCCCGCCACGCAACCTGCATCCCTCTGCTCACCCCTTGCCCAATTAGGGGCCCGAGGGAGGTCGTCCAGACCCGCTCCACCAGACGGTGCCGATCCCTGGGACAGATAGGACACACTAAGCTCATGACAACCGCACAGGTGCGAAGCCGTTCCTCCCTTAAACTACAGCTCCCAGAGGGCATCGCGGCGGAGACACTGCCCCGCCCACTGCCGTTAGTGAGCAGCCGCGCGGTCGCCCCTTTGCATGCTGGGAGTTGTAGTCCGCGCCTCCGCGCACCTACAGACCTCCGGTCGCAGCGATCTATTCCGCGTAGCTACTCACTTCTCGTTCAGTCGAGCTTCTGCCGGAACCTCCGCCTTCCTGGATGTCTTCGGAGACCGCCTGCCTGTCAGCTCTGGAACTCCGCACCCCTCAGCCAGGTCCTCCGCGGGGTGGGCGAGAGCCCGCCACCGCTGTGTTCAACAGGCGGTGTCACCACGGCAACGGGAAGCGGCTGCTCGGAAGGCAAGCGGGAGGATCCAAACTTCGCGAGGAGTTGGCTCTTCGCGCCCGCGGGGGCGGAGGCTCACGGATGACAATTGCTTTGTGATAGAGGGGAACGAAGCACCTCACAGTCCCCTTTTTCGTGGTGTTTTTGGTTTTTTTCTTCATTAAAAAGGTATTTAAGTAGTGGACTTGAATGTAGTGCTCAGAGTAAACTAGAATCAACAATTAATAAAAAAAAAGAGAAAGAAATCTGAAGTCAAAGCGTTGTAAGGCTGGATTTTGACACTGTGGTTTTGCCAGGTGAACTCCAGAGCCGTGAAAAATAAACCCCCACCAGATATTCCTTCAGCATTCAACATGCTGGGGCCTCATCGTGGCTTGCACAAAATACTGGGCAAGGGTAACCATTTACCATTTTTTCACCAGTGTTATGGATGAGTAAGAAATTAAAATCTTAAAACAATGGGCACTCATCAGTTTAAATCCACCCTGCAATGTTTCATACTTTGCAGTTTTGTAACCAGTGAACTTCTCAGTGTGGTTATGTCTTCAACCTCCCAGTTGAATGTGCAATTGATACTGTTTCGTAAGGCCAACTACGCTGTGATCATGGTGACTGAAGACCACAGGCACTGTGTCATGCATTTAGCAAAAACTTTGCCAGGATAAAAGACGTTTCTGCAAGGCCTGTTGCCCGTAACCAGGAAGCTGGAGCTGATCAACAGAAAACTTGTCTGTTGTAAGGATGTGGGGAAATCGGGCTTCAGGAAGAAACATACCATTGTGAGATTGTACTCTTTAAAGTAGGATGGAAATATTAAGAGATGGTAAAGATTTTCTTGTGAAGAAACAATGTAATGTAAAATCTATATAATTTTATAAATATAACATTTCTATTTTTCACATAAATAATTTAAGATAAACTGAATTATTATTATGAAATTAGCTCAAAACAAAGCATTGAAAGTGCATAGTTGTTACAACAGAGCTATTGCAGATGACAATTTTCAAGTGAAATATGTGACCATTCAGTTTTTTTCTACTAGA
Source organism: Geococcyx californianus (assembly GCA_013389885.1). NCBI lineage: Eukaryota > Metazoa > Chordata > Aves > Cuculiformes > Neomorphidae > Geococcyx > Geococcyx californianus. Next base: position 790 of record VWPV01014559.1, on the reverse strand, counting down.
ACAATGCATCGCACCACTGTTTTAATAGATTCTGGTTTTGAAAATTCTGATAGAGCTTAATTACTTTTAAAAGCAGTGGATCTTCTTCAGGGAAAGTGCAAAACCAGTTATGTAATACAGTCTATAAGTTTACATGATGCATTATTAACCCAAATCCATTGCAGAGCTAATGTGAGAAGCTTATAGCTTTCTTCATTTTGTGATTCAGCAACAGAAGTTTTATAATCCAGGCATTGAAGATTTTGACAGGGCAAGCAAAGCTTATGTTTGGCAAATCTTATTTTTTTAAATCAACAAATTTGTTACATACGTATCATATGTTTTGTATGTAAAATAAGTTAACACAAGATGGGTTTTGACTGCAGAAGCTTCAACTTCGTAATTTTTTTCTCTTTTACAAATAACAGAAGTCATAACTTCTTATTGTAATCAATCTGCAGTAATTCTTACAGAAGACAAGAACAATTCCTTTCAGACAAATCTATTTGCATTAGAAAATACTCTGAAAGGTATGCCTATGCTGGTTATGTTCATACATCTGTGCATCTTTATGTGCCTTCCTGCTTTACATATGAGAAGTATAGGACCTCTGCAGTCAACTGCTATTTCAGAAACCATCTTGTAACATTTCTGCTCTTAGACCCCTCTCAGCTTGTACCACGAAGCCAGGCAGACCAAAATGCCAGAGTGTGTTTACAGAAGACGCAAGACAGTTGAAAGGGAACATTGAGGACAAATGTGTAAGTTTCACCCATATGTGCAAAAAATCTTGATAGGCCCAGAAGATATG